>CABFOW010004464.1:0-25434 GCA_902141385.1 Timema californicum
AAACTCAAATAAATTGTTCGACAAAATCGTAAGCTACATACTCTCTCGTATAGGTTATTTATTATATAGTTAGTGACAAAATCTTCAAAACTAGGTTTCTCTAATTTTACCTTAAATAATTTTTTCTCTGATAAATATGTATACAGTATTATTTATCACTACCCTCCCCAGATATTTATTTGAAAAAAGAAAAAAGTTCAAGGCTTTTTTTTAGAAGGAGAGTTATAACGCAATGGCCTGAGTTCGTTTCTAGTCTGCTCAATAACATGACCCGGCTGCTAGGCCTTGTATCTATGGCCCATAGTTTTTATTGCAAGGAAGCCATCCTTAAATTACGTAAGGCCTTGTTACATGATTTTAGATCCTCCCTCCCTCACGTAAGATCCCTCCCACCTCTCTAGCTTACGTATTTTTTAAAGATTTGGTAGGTCATGTTATTATAATCGTTTAGTTATTTTTAGACATTAGGATTGGTAATATCCAACTTTGGTGGCCACATGGTCTAAGGAGTCACTCTCACATTAGATTAGTCTGCAGATGACTGGGAGATCGTGGCTCAATCAGGATCAGGTGATATTTCCTAAATATTTTCCTACTCTCTCTCCACGCGAATGCGGGTACACTTCCTCTAAATTGAAACGTATTTACCCCTATCCCACTGGCGTGATTAGTTCATACCTAAATTGGCAGAATGAATGAAGGAAATGTACCCAAATTTGCATGGGAAAGTAGAAGGAAACGATTGTATAAGATCTCCCCAAAATACCCTCAGCAGGGATTTGAACCCCCAGACAGAAGCGTCTAGCTGGCTTGGATGGATAATCTATTTTTTCTGCTTGAGAGTGTGATTGTATCTTGACGTTTTATCTCCTCACCTTTAGTCCAACTTGGTCGCCTACACACTTTACGGTCCTTCAATACACTTCTTATCTCTATCACTTCTAGGAAAAATTTGCTTGCGGCCTTTGCTGATTACCGGTATCCAGCCTCCCAATTGTTTAAACAAACCAGTAATGCTGCCAACCTGATGGCTGGAATTCACCAGTTCGTATAACGTTAGCAACGCCATCTAATTTGAGAGCTGAAAGCTCAACACACCGCCAGAGAGGGTTGGCAGGGCCTTAACGGCGCAATTTAGTTAGGGAGTATTTCGCTGTCATTGGTGAAGACCCGCTTCCCCCACCCCACCATACCGGGATGATCACCCCAAGAGGCCAGGTCATTGCAATAGGTGCCGAGCAAAGGGTTGATTCGTGTACAATGTTCTATTGGAATCTCTTATCATGTTTAGAGCGGAAAAACTCTTCTCAATTTAATAACTGTACAAAAGTTCCTTCCCGTTTAAATCGGAATATATAAAAGTGAGAACAGATCAGTATGACTTTACTCAATCTAAAGTATTATTTTTAATTTAGGTTGGCGCACCTAGTACGTATCGACTTGAATCGGTTCAGTTCTACATTATTTTGTATGAAAACGATTAATTTCGCGGTCAATGGTGAAGACCCGCTTCCCTCACCCCACCATACAGGATTGATCACCCCAAGAGGTCAGGTCATTGCAATAGGTGTCGAGCAAAGGGTTGATTCGTGTAGAATGTTCTATTGGAATCTCTGATCATGTTTAGAGCGGAAAAACTCTTCTCAAGTGTACCTAACTCGAGGGTAGCAGTGCACAGGCAATAGGTGACCTATTTCACCGTAAATGTAATCAGTGTAACTTGTAATAAATACTCCTTAACAACTGAGTTATTGGTTTTTACTCCAATTTAGTTTATTAGTTTCCTAAGAAGCATCGCATGTTAATATGCTAATTTATTAATAAAAAATAAAAAATAGTTACGGTTTAGTAGGGAAAAGTTTGAATGTAGTATTCTGGAGAATCACATGGCTATACGTGTAAATATAAATAAGGCTATTTTAGTAACTTTAATAACTGCACAAAAGTTCCTTCCCATTTAAATCGGAATATATAAAAGTGAGAACAGATCAGTCTGGCTTTACTCAATCAAAAGTATTATTTTTAATTTAGGTTGGCGCACCTAGTACGTATCGACTGGAATCGGTTCAGTTCTACATTATTTTGTATGAAAACGAATTATTTTTTAAAAAAATCGGGAAGATTATGCGCCGATGCGCAGCGGTAAGAAATATAACATGTGCCTATTTAACAGGTTAATACTATAGGCTAGAAAATGTCATTTTAAGAGTCCCCGTCCATCCTTTTAAACAAACCAGCACGTGATAATTAATCTGCAGTTTGACACAAATGAATGACACGGTTAAAGCTCCAGGACCAAACACGGTTAATAGTGACGCCTCAAGGTATTAACAAAGAAACACAACGATGGATGAGGAAGTGTGCCAGCTCGGCGATATCTCTTTCAGCAGACAGATTCGTGGGCAGCCGGAAGGGCTATCATGACAGCTTAGATCATGACAAAAAGCTAGAAGAAATGAGGGCATAATAGCAGAAAAAGACACTTTCCAGCAAGGGTCAAAAGTTTAGTTTTATTCATTTAAAAAAAATAACGTTTAACACAATGGTTACTGAACTAATTAATCTAAGAGATAGGAGGGTCCAAAGCTTAGTTTTATTCATTTTTTTAAATTAATACGTTTAACACAATGGTTACTGAACTAATTAACCTAAGAGATAGGAATAAGTGTAAGGAAAGTAGTTTAGAAGAAATGTAAAGCATTAACGTGTAGAGGGGATGGGAAAACCATATTGATAAGCCACATGTCGAAAACAACTTTTAGTGCCTCCAGCCGAGTTTCGAACCTAGACCTCTCCTTCACCAGCAATACAGACTAAGGCAACTACGCGTAATAAGGCCTAGCTAAGGGAGATTTGAAATAAAATGAAAAATAACTGCAAATAATCAATAGTTATTTTTGTTAATCAGTCTTACGATATCATAGGAACAAATTATAAACTTAAAATGGCAACTTTTATCATAAACGAAAACAAAATTAAACATTTTTAAAAACAAAGCAAATAGGCCTTATTATACTTTGGTAGTGTAATAAAGTATATGACTAAAACATATACAAACATTCAAACCAGATGCTATATTTAGTACTTCAGATCAAAACTCAAATAATCATAGTAATTTCATGAAATCTTTCAAAAACACGACAGGTTTGTCTCGCCTAACAACCACCAGGGCACTTAAAGGCGTTAAGCACTTCTGCTGATAAGGCGTTAAGCACTTCTGCTGATAAGCCGAGGCACTCCTCATGAAACCATTTGTCGCATTTGGTGCACTATCTCATATCGGCCATCCTATCCTCACATCTATAACAATACCATCCCATTTTCATCAGTGAAGTATCAACATCCTTTATAACGTCAGATTTTGCGCATTTTTCTTTTTATTATTCTGGCCAAAAAGGTATTTTGTAACGGGCGTTCCTCTGTAATTTATGGTGTTTTTTTAAAATTGTGGGTGTTTTTTTCTTTGTCTTTATTGCCCTTCAGTAAACTACCCTTAATTTTAGGGCTAGATACCAACCTACCCAATTCCAAAAACAAATCGGAGGGACCTTATGAAAATCTCAGATACCAAGTTTAAGCCCGATCGGTAAAATAGTTTCGACTTTAGACTTAGGTATAGACATAGACAAAAGGACAGACAGACGGTATCGCGAAAACAACTTTTATTTTATTTTAGGGGGTCATGAAACGTCGACATTCATCAACATTTTGAGTTCGTTATTTTTGATGACCACAACACTTTCTCTACGAGGTGTTGAGAGAAAGAAAATAATGAGGAGGGTAATAAGGATCACCATACTTCCCCGTAAATTCTAGTACACTTCCTCTGGAGTCCATTTTCCTTATCCACAGCCCAGTTATCATAATATAAATACTAGTTTTTAGGGCTGTCTACGACAGGTTGGTTATGACATTAACCGAACTTATAAAACTTAATCTTCAATTTACAGGCGCACGAATAGTCGAGCTTTTTTTTCTGTGAGTTACTACATGAACGTGGATAAAATGAGAGTGAGCGAGTGAATGAGAGTCTTTCTACACCCTTTAGAAGCTCAGAGGTGGCCTAGAAAACAAACTTTTGCACACGTATAGTATAGAACACAGGACAGAACCTAACGGAGCCGAGTTATTATTATTTGTATTTAGTAAAAATATGGTTAATGTAGTTCACTCTCATTTTATCCAATAGGTTAGGTCAAAACTTAAGGAACGTATAGAGGGACTCAGGCTAAACCACTTTTGAATATAAATCCATGTCCTCCAAAATCATCCTGAATCAGGCAAGGCCATTGACATTGGGGAAGTATCATACAATTCATATTAAATAAGCATACATTAAGGAGTTTTGGAATAAAAGTGTGCTGGTACTCCTCCCTGTTGCACCCATATTTGCATACGCGCGATAAGTGGCACATCTTATAACAGTTCCAGCACAATATCTTCCAGTCAGACATAGTCGGAAGGTAAGGGTCCGATCCCGTTATTATTATTATTTAGCACCACGTCTTACTACTCGTTCGGGTTATACGCTTTAAGTACTAATTACGCTAATGGATTAGGAATTGGGAAGGTTGAATTAGAGGAAGTGAACCCGCATTTGCGTGGAGGGAGAGTGGAAAACCATTTAGAAAAAATCACCCGACCGAGATTCGAGCCTCGATCTCCCCGTCCTCAGCAGTCGAGCAGCTCAACACGACTCAACACGACTAGTGCGTTAGCCAACTACGCCACCGAGGCGGGTGATCCCGTTATCGCCTATGATACCGGCCCATACATTCACAGAAAACCTCTCTTGGTGGTTGCGAGCAACGGTAGCTTCTGTTCAGGCCAAATATGGTTGTTTATGGAATTGAAGTCATTTTTGGTGAATTATGTCTGATCTGTGAACATTACTCTGGTCGAAAAATGGGGCTCGTTCAGAAAACGATGCAAAATCCACTGATAGCGAATGCGGATAGGGATATACTCTTAAGTTAAGTGCCTAATGTGTCATTCAAGATTGAGCTAGTAAGAGAATAGCAAAGTATGCTTATTTCAGCGAAATGGTATCCTCTTTCCGAGTTCCTTTCTTCACCCTCCTTAAGTTTTGGGCTTTTGAATCGTCCTGTATATGGTTACAAAATCAATAAATGGTTAGTAGACAAAATATACAGCTAGACATGTATAGAGAAAGAGAGATGGGAAACAGAGAGGGCAAACAAATGGCAAGTGCACTTACCACAGTTACAATATTTTCCTTGGGTCAATCAATGTTGGGGCTTTGTTGACGATCCAGGAGTGTCATTATTTTCTTACCGCCAAATTCCTCGTGTTTTTCAGATTTTCCAGACAGCTTAGATTGAATAAAGGAGTAATACCATTTCATATTTCATCAAACTAACTATTGTGAAGTCAAGTAAATTGTTTGAAGGATGATCATTTAAAAATGATTCCTTCACATCCCTTGCTTAAGGGGCAACAAGACCTATTTAAATCAGAAATTAACAAATCTTCTAGTATTTTTTTACTAGATTTTGCAAAATTTCCTGTGTTTTCCCGGTTTTCTATAAGGCACAATAGGCCTCCCCCATGGTTCGGGTTCCACGTTAAACTGTAGGTCCTCCATTTCATCTCATATTCACCCTACCATTACACATTAGCGTAAGTGCGTATAACCCGAACGGGTAGTAAGACGCGATGATAATAATAATAATAATATNTTAGCGTAAGTGCGTATAACCCAAACGGGTAGTAAGACGCGGTAATAATAATAATAATAATAATAATAATAATAATAATAATATAAGCCACAAAAAATCGTCGTGTTTTGCCGGCTCTCCCGATTTACCAGATGCGTGGCAACCCTGCAATTATTTGTTTACCTACTTAAAAGTGTTAACACTTTGTGTACGGTATTTCCAAGGTAAAGAAATTACAAGTCATTTTAAAGCCCAAGTTTGATTAACGTTAGCTGTTGATACAACGGACCGTTTTCATCCATCTTGAAGAAATAATTATTTCGTTTTGCTGAACGTGTCACAGTCACGAGCGTCTACAAGGTTGAACGAGCTGGTCCGCACAGATTTCTAAATAGCAAGCTAAATCTATAAACACAACGATCCACCTACTCATACCTTTGCAGAAAATACACAAGCTCTCCTAAAGCAATGGATTATTGTTTCCACAAGATTTGACCACTTGGAGACTTAGCGGGATGAAAATATACCTACCAGCGAACTACTTGATTTCAATTTTTACCTATTTTATTTCAAACTAAATGCAAATTCCCGAGTAAATTTATAGCGTTAAAACACAAATATACCTTCTGTCCAATCTATATTATGATGCGGAACGTTCGTTATTTGTTTAGTTTTAATTTGCCAAAGAAATCCTTTACATCCACTAACTTGAATAAGAACCAGCTAATACATACATATATATTTTAGCAGGTTCTTATATATATAAAGCAAGTAACTATATAAAATAATCTCTAAAATCTCTCTTTGGATTTTATGTTGATATTTCTTGTTGGTGATCAAGTTAGTTGGAAAATAAATAAAATATTCAACTGTAATCACAATTATACCTTCTTGACGGTACAAACTGATGATCACGTGGGCTAAAAGGTGTCAGGCTCGCAATAACTGTAAATACAAAAATAATACGCCAAAGTTGCAAGTAGGTCAAGTTTCCGCATTCTAGGATTCTTGGTTTAGCAGCTAAAAGAGTTAATACACACATCAACAAATTCACATTCAATTTTAATTATAACAATATTTTTTTAATCGTGAAAGTTTTTAATATTTGTGGTTAGGGTATGTGTAACAGGGATATATATATATATACACAAGTGCAAGGGAGTGATCTAGAATGCTCGTTACCTACCAATATTGACGTACACTGCAGAAACTTGGGTAATGAAGGAACAGGATAAGATCAGAATGGAGGCGAGAGAAGTGAGATTTCTGAGAAAGTAGGATCGGTGTGACAAAATCTGACAGTATGAGAAATGAGAGAGTAAGAGGAATAGTAAAGGAAGAGCAGGTCCAGGACAGGATAGAGAAGGCACGACTAAGGTGATATGGCCTTGTGAGAAGAATGGAGAGAGATAGGATGCTCAGGAGGATTCTGGATATGGAGGTGAGGGGTAGAAGGCTGAAAGGAAGAGCAAGAGACAAATGGCTGAAGGGAGTAAGGAGGATAGGTCTGCGCCAAGGTGGAGGAAGAGAGGTGGTGGGAGGAAAGGAGGCGGTGGAGAAGCTTATGTTCCAAAACAAACCCAGGAAATGGCTGGAAGCTGTTCATGATGATGTGATAAAAACACAGCGAACCACTTCGGTGGCCGCAAGGTATAAGTCACTAATCTCGCAATAGATCTCGGTCGTGTGCACCGAGGGAGGTGCTTCTTAAATGGTTTTCCACTCTCCCTCTACGAAAATGCGTGCGCACGTTCTCTAAATTAAACTTTCTTAATCCCTAACCTATTAGTGTAATTAATACATAAGCGTATAACCCGAACGAGTAGTATAGCACAGTGCTATAAAAAAAACAGTGTGTATCATAAGTAGAAATACAGTAGTGAGCCCGGCAGAGATTCGAACCCCTACCTTACTGTCAACGGCGACTAAGTGCAACTATGGTCCACTGTTGCGGGTGTTTACACATAATTAAAGTTTTATTATAGTATTTAAAATCCCTTATGGTTAAGAAATACATTAAGAGGAAACGTCTATTGCTAATGATGAAATTATTTAACTGGTATATTTTAATTATTTTATTTATATACTAATGAAATAAACTGGATACAATTAAATACACCACCACTTATATTTTACTTTAGTTTAAAATAACAAATACACCTTGATATTCTCAAAATGGACATTTGAAGCACCTTTTAGAAAATACAAACTCGCGTTTTGCGGCCAACATTGATGATAACATTTGAATATTTATTATCGGTGTTATTTTACAAGTTATCGATAATACAGTAGCCCCATGACTTCTTTGGTACTGACTAACAGCTGACGGCTTTGAAAAGCTACCAGACCAAATTATGTATCCCTACGCCGAGCCATATGATCTGCAAAAAACATGTGTTTAGCAGCTGTCACTTCTGACGATCAGAATTTAGGTATATACCTAAATGTTGACTGTGAGAAGTCAGATGTGAGCTGTCAGTCGGCACCAAAGAAGCCATGGGGCTACTGTATGTATAAAAATGAAAGTTCAGATCACATGACCTGATATGTGTAGGCTATATGTGAAGGTAGGTATATACAGTAACATCTGACACCTTAGTTCAGTTGGTATATTCCATTCACGGTAGGAATTACTCTCTGAAAGGTCTTTTTCCCTACCAATATCCTACTATATAGTAGATTTATGGTAAGGGAAAAAGGCCTTTCAGAAGTCAATTCCTATGGTGAATGGAATATATCGTGTGTGTCTACTGAGCCAAGTGTTCTATTCCTGGCGTGGCCGAAAAATTTATCATTGGTTATATGTGGATTTCCCTTTCCACAGTGATAAATTAATGTACGAGTGCTGGATGTTGTATGTTTATAAATTTAAGTTAAATTAAAAGTAGTGTGCTGATACAATCAGTCGGTTCAGAAAGTTCACGTTAAATATCTCAAATCAATTTTAGAAATGGGTGACCTGGCAGTCTAGGGGTAAGGTGTCAGACTTCTGTGCTGGCGGCCGGGGTTCAATCCCAGGTCCCGGCACAGATTTATCTGATTACCAAACCCTTCCTTCACCTCTGACAAGACATCTTGTGAATGTGGGGAATGCCAGGCCTCCACCGTGGTTCGGATTCCACGTTAAACTGTAGGTCCTCCATTTCATCTCACAATCACCCTACCATTACACATTAGCGTAAGTGCGTATAACCCGAACGGGTAGTAAGACGCGGTGCTAATAATAATTATTATTATTATTATTATTATTTTAGAAATGGTTCTAGTAACATTTTTCAGCTGTTGATATGTCCATTTGTCTATTCGTAAGAAAATTAGGGTATACGCCAGCATCAATAACAGCAACCACGTGGTTGTAACCGTAACAGGAATTTTCTAAAAACACTAGCATCTCGTAGAACTTGTGGACTTGAATTGAATGAAATGTTCCAAAATTAATCCAAGGATATAATATAAAGAGAATGAATTTCAAGGAAATCTAATATAATTTGTTTGGAAAATGGATGGGTAAACAAATATCGTAAATAGCCCAACCCCAAGTGCATCCAGCCGTAAATGAACCACGCCCTCACGGGTCAAAATCAGGTATGGAAATATGTCTTTATTGTGAAGAAAGGTATTTCTACATTTTCACATATTTTTAAAATGGTGTATTTAACGTTGCTTTATAAACAAAGACTATATAAGCCCACGATTTACAAATGAGCTTAAAGTACTCCTAGTATTACACGCCCAGCCTTATTTAATTATTGTTTAATAAGACAAATCCGCATTAAAACAACTAGCACAGAATCAACCAAGTCTCTTAAGACTTGTGGCCGACATTGTTAGCCATTTAACCAAGCACGAGGGCAGCCTTCAATTATTTCAATTAATCAAATGGAGTAATAATCTACGATATCAAATAAAGCCAAATGAACAGTTATTTGACAAATAAACCAGAAAGACTAATTTCTTTTCCTCGCTATCAAACGCCGTTGCAGTAAAAAAATAAAAAGTGAAGATGAAAACTTTGTATGGGTCTTTACTATTTCAAGGCCAAATACTCGTTGTTGTGCACTAGAATAAGAAATAAATTAACATACATTACAAGAACGATGTAAACGTTATAATACACCCCAACTCAAAAATCGAAATAGAAGCATAAAAGAGAGAATATTTTCACCAACTGTGATCAGTATACTCATGGGAAAAAGCATATAAAATATAATCTGTGATATTAATTTAAGGTAGTCCCTGACCTGAAACACATATACATATAAACATCTAAATAGGTTTTAAAATATAAAATTTTGTTTAGTTAATGTGTTTAAAAAAAGACTTAAAATGCAGTTTTCGAATGGCTTATGTGAAGTGTGATATTTGACATGCAAAAGTATGAATCCAACATGTAAAAGAATGAATCTAACATGCAAAAGAATGAATCTAACATGCAAAAGAATGAATCTACATGCAAAAGTATTAATCTACCATGCAAAAGAATTAATCGAACATGCAAACGTATGAATCTAAAATGCAAAAGTAAGAATGTAACATAAAAAGATAAGTTATCTAGTGTTGCGGCATTTCATCAAGCCTGCTCAGTGTGCATGCTGCAGTGTTACTAATAATAATAATAATATTTAGCACCGCGTCTTACTACCCGTTCGGGTTATACGCACTTTGAGTACTAATTACGCTAATGGAATAGGAATTGGGAAGGGTGAATTAGAGGAAGTGAACCATGCATTCGCGTGTAGGGAGACTGGAAAACCATTTAGGAAAAACCAACCCCAGTTCACCCGACCGAGATTCGAACCTTGATCTCCCCGTCCTCAGCAGTTGAGCTCAACACGACAAGCGCTGCAGTGTTACTAAGCAAGGGTTTGTTTGAGGTCAGATTAGAAACTAGTTTCAAAGTGTGGGAGGAAACAAGACACGTCGTCATTTTTAAAGTCCATTCCAGGAACAAAATACCATACGTTATTCAATAAAGATGTGTAATTCGTTCTTGAATTGACCACCGATGAGGGAGAATACTTTCCTTATGCAATTCTTTGAATTATATAAATTGCTGTGCATTAAATATGCAAAAGGGACATTGAAAAACATTGAGTTAGTCAGTAAAAACATCTGTCAACCCTGTCAATAGGTCAAGAGTTCGATTATCTGATAGGACCGAAAAGTTATAGTTTCCAAATGTGAGGCGTTCCGTTTCGCAGAGCGGTAAAATTACAGTCTGGGTTCTGGTTGATGTGCTCGTCATAAAAATAAGTGTAGCTAAGAACCTCTTCAGTGGCCGAGTGTTAGAAGGCGTCACTATAGTGTTAGACCAGCCTGCTGACGGCGGGGAGATCAGGGTTCGAATCCCGGTCGGGTCTACTGAGGGTTTCCCGCCTAAATATCCCCCCTCCTTTCAAACAAACGAGGGTAGATTGCCTTTAAACTGTTTCCATCCTCATGCCCAAACCATTAGAGCAATTATAATACATGCTTATGGCAAAACAGGTAGTAAGAAGCGAAGATTAAAAAAAGTTTGTCTAAGTCTTTGTCAGTAATGTCAGCATCGTTAAAACATGTTCCCAAGAAAGCGTGTTAGTCATTCGTAACTTGTTTCAGAAGGTCAGACATAACTTATAACAAAGTTAAAAACAGCCTTTGTTCCGATATGGTCACGATTGCACCTACAACTGCACAGTAATCGCGTCCATTGTCAGCTATTAACACGTTAATGTAATTACAGGCAATCACACTAACCGTCACATTACATGTTTGTACAATCTAATCTACTATGAGAAGGAAGAAGTTAGATTCATTTATTTTTTTTAGCACCGAGTCTTACTACCAGTTCGGGCTGTACGCTAGTAGGCTAAAACCCAGTATACTAAGGCGCGGCGGGGAAATTAGTGGAGGGGGTAATTACCTTGTAGATAAGGGGAGGTGAATTAGGAAGTGTACCCACATTTGCTTGGAGGGAGAATGGAAAGTCATTTTGGAAAAATTAATTCGTTATACCCGATCGAGATTCGAAATTCAATCTCCCCGTCATCGGCAGATCGAAATTCGAACCTCGATCTTCCCATCAGTCATCGGCAGTTTAATATACTGCGAGTGTAGCGCGTTAGACCATGGCGGCCACCGAAGCAGGTATATAAAATTATTATTCGCAAAATTTCAAACTGAACGTTAGTAAAATATCAGATACTTATCAAAGAGCAGCTTCCACATTTTTTTTCACCGCGTTTTAGTACCTGCTTGAATTGTATTGATTACGCTAATGGAATGAGGAAAGTATCATTGTAGATAAAAATGTATTCAAATTTGCGTGGAAAGCCATTTAGAAAGAAAAAAAAAACCTCAGTACATCCTATCGGGATCCGAGCTCCTCGTCACCGGCAAGCAATTCTAACACGAGAATGACGTGTAAGACTACGCGATCTAGATCTTAGTATAGATTTGATTTAAATAAATAGGCATACAGAATATACGTAGTTAAATAAATATATGTATAGTTAAATTGTTAGCGATCAACAAATCCGTGGCAGTGGCCAAAAGGCGTCCACAGCGGAATAGAGGGTGGGAAATCTCAAATTTATGTAGGGTGCAGTTATAGAGGAAAGGGGTGGATGTTTCATTTTTCCACCATCTCACCGAGCTAATGTAGACGAATTTAGTCTTCGTTCTCTTTTCCTTTACTGTACATCCTGTACTGTTTCCAGCCTGTGGCCTGGACCAGTTTTTATTCAAGCCATATATTTTCTCCCTACGGACTTTCTAGGACTGTCGGAGCCCATATAACCTAACTTAAGACTAGTACAGCCACAACATCCAGTCCCCGGCCGTTAATTCGTCATTGTGAAAGGGTCAACTCACATTTCACCAATGAAACATTTTCATAAATGCCGGGAATCAAACCAGGGACCCTTAGCTTAGTAGACAGACACGCTATCTACTGAGCTAATGTGTCGGATCTGTCTCTTTCCCTATGATTACTAAAATGAGTTAGATCAGCTGACGGAATTCCTGATTAACTCAGAAGATCGAGGTTTGATCTTGATAGACTTCCCTGGAAATTTGTCCAATCCTTTCGTCAAGAAGAATGCTACCGCGGTTTCTTAGAACCGTAAGGTTAGACCACACCCATTCGAGGTGGACTAGAAGAGGGAATGATCGTAAACTTACGGTTAAAAAGAATTCACCATCATCTAGTAGGTTAGATCAGCTATTTTCAACCTTTTTCAACTCGGGGCAGACTGAACAAGACGCTAAAATAATCATCAGTTTCTTAAAGAGAGATTTTATCATTAAATAAAGAACATTAAGATTGTGACTGAAAGTTATTTTGATCATGAATTTTAAAATCTTTATTTTTATTCCTCGAATTATTTCTCACTTTTTTTTTATCATTTCCTAAACTACCGTAGCGCAGCGGCTGAAAATCGCTGGGTTAGATAGTTTAGGTAGCTAAATAACCGTTTCTCAAAATTTGTATAACCTATTTGTAGAGTTCCGAGGTTCTTCTTAGACTATTATTTACCGTCTAACGGCGGAGCACCCAGAAACTGAACTTCTTTAAGTGGACAGAAGAAGGGGAGTGCTATAGACAGCATGAAACTTCGAGGGGGGTTTAGAGGCCAAAGGCCTCTTTCTTACCACCGGAAGATAATAAAATGTTTGTATAGTAAAGAGCATCTAAAAACTATTTGGATTTTTTTAATGGTAGTAAAGGGCCAGGATTTGAATAATACAAAGTGTTTCAGTAGCTGGTCCTACTTTTTAAATAGGGCAATCACTTGACCTACTAACTAAATAGTAAAGTAAATATGTGTAAATGAGGGGTTAGTAATGGGATATTGACTTTACATCACAATAAGTTCTGGAGATGCCCCTCCCCGCCCTCCTTTTAGAAACACGTTTGCACCAGTTTAACTGTTTTCTGATACACACCTTAACATGATTGCGTCGGTAGTGTTTATTTCGGTCGTGATATTTGCCCGATGATCCTGAATGGTTATGGTTTGTGGTTTGTTTTTGTAAACTCTCCGGTTACGATGGCCCCACAAGAAGTAATCCGCTGACGTAGTCAAGTCTGGTGACCTGGGGGGAGGGGGTCACATCACATGTTTTTGGAGCTAGCACGGACTACAAAGAAGTTGTTGATGAGCACCGTGGACTCATTGAAAGTGTGGCATGTGGCACGATCCTGCGTAATATCGATGTCGTCTAGTTGCTCCGCGAAGACCATGAAGATGTCCCTGTATGCATCAATGTTCTTAGTCCCTTCAAAGAATATTGGTCCAATGACTGTCTCAGCAAGAGTGCACACCACACGTACACCTTTTGTGAATGAAGTAATGTTTCGTAAATCCCATGTGGGGTTTCTGACACCCAAATACTCTTACTTTGGAAATTAAAATTTCCTGAGATGAAACCAGGCTTCATAGGTAAACCACGTCATCGTCAATATTCGAGGGTGTCTTTCCACGAAATTGGGGAATTGCAATAGCGTACAAGCTTGATGTGGTCAGGCTCCATCAACTGGTGTACAGCTGTCACTCCGTAAGGCCTGATTTTTTGCCTGTTTAGCTGCTCTTTGGCACATCGTCAAAGAGAAGCCGGTCTCTTATTACAATCAGCGTAGTGATTTCTGAGGGAGCAAAGCAATCGCTCACGAACATCTTCTGCACTTTTGACGGCAGATTGTGCTTCAGAATCATCTTCCGGTCAGGACCATCATGAACACCATACTCGCGTTGATAAGCCCTTTGTGTGACAGTAAAAGAATTGGTAATCCAGTAATTATTCACGATAGACACGCGTTGCTGCACCGTGTACGACATCATGGCGAATACCGACGAGTTAACGCGGAAACAGCCGCTATACGCAACACTAACGTCATATTTAAAAAAAACTCCTACAATTTGTGCACCGTTTGAATGTCTGACATTTAACCACCACAATCACGGCCACAAAGTTATAATGAATTAAAATGTGGGACATCCCACTGAAACATCCTGTATAAGTGCTGTAAATTCAGTGGCGTGGCATAGCTTGTTAGCAGAGCTAGTTGAAACTGTTCCTGTGAATTGTTTTCAACACTTAGTAGAGCACCCATGTGAAATACATAAAAAGAAAAGCCTATGCATAATAATTGGTCAAATGGAAAACGAGTAGGCGAGAACATTAAAAGTATAGTTTTTCTTAGCATCGCGTCTTACCGCCCGTTCGGGTTATGTTTATGTGCTTATTACACTATTGGCTTTAGGGAGTTGGAAAGTTAAATTTATAGTAAGTGTAGGCCTACCCGAATTTACGTGATGTGAGAATTAAAAACCATTTTGTAAAAAACACTCTCAGTAAAGCCGATCGAGATTCGAAACTCAATCTCCCCGTCATCGGCAGTCTAGTCTACCGAGTGATTAGCGTGTTAGACCACGCGGCCACCTAATTGTCAAGCTTTGCTCTCCACATCACTTTATTGGGTGTTTTTTAGTGTTTAACTTAAGTAGGTAGCCATTTTTTAAAATCCCTAAAATGTGCTTAATTCATATACTTATCTTTGTCTTATAGACAAGGGCGAAAGAAAACATAGTAAAATGTTTCAAAAGCAGTTGTATTTCAAATAAGAGAACTATCTTGACAAAATGTGATATTTATAAATTATCTAATTAATGTTTTAAAATGTTTACTATGTGGTTTACTAAGTTTAACGTTGATTAAAGTTTGTAGAGAATGTCTTAACTATATTAGTAGATTTTAATTGTAATGGTTTGAAAAATATTTTACTTCCCCATAGCCTCATGCTGTGATCAAAACTACTGGGGCGCAATGTCTCAATGCGTCGAATAGCCAGCTCCGGTAGCGTTGCCAGATCGAATCCCAGTCAAGCCGAAGTTAGTCCTGACATGATACGAAATCACGTGTAGCACACGAGAGATTCTTAAGTTTCTATAGGTGTGGTCTCATGTGGGATAACTGATAAACTTTAACTTGTCATTCCCCTCACTCCCCCCTCAATTTTTCCTTATTTTAGATTAACTTTTAATGTGTGTAACCTTTTGAATATCAAGTCATAAATATTGTCTTAAAAATCTGGCCTATACACTCGACACATACCGAGTGTCCTATAGTTCAGTTATACTTAATATGAGTCAAGTTGGGGAAATGAGGCAAATACCCCCCTTAACCCTCACTACCCCCTTTATTCTGGGTACGCCACTGTTGTCTAGGGTTGTTACGATTTTTCAATTACTTCCACAAGTTTATTTTGATAATAAAAAAACTGTTCCAAGCGAGAGCAGACAGTTATTTAGTCCTTGTTAGGCCTTGTTTCAAAACAAGAGGCACATAAATTGATACAGCCAATTTGATGCAATTAAAACATTAATTAGCTCTCATTTACGTCCTATTCAAAAACATAACTACACTTTTCCCGAGTGGAACCTTTTTAACCACCGCAGAAACTCCTACCGCCAACTTTTAGAATATGTCATTACTCTCGTTCGGAAAGTTAATTCCGGTATTTTCTCCGTACGAACGCTTCGAGGCAGCAACTTCTATAATTATAATGTTAGCAGAATAAATTGCACCATGGCAATTAAATTCCTTATGTATCAATAAAGTTGCTTGAATATATAAGTGTGGGCTTGATTAACCACAATTTCGCAGATGATACACTCGTATAGTCTCACACACACAAACACAAGCCAAGTCTTGTCCGGCCTGGCTTTTACAACCACTTGGCAAGTGGATTAAATATACTACTTAACTCGTGTGGGCAGGAGGGTCAACTAACAATGACATTTATATGAGACAATTTGCAAATTTCAAATCCTCATAATGGCCACAATTTTTTTTAATAATCTCATACTTTGCGTTCAATTATCTTTCCAAGCTATCCGCAAATATACTAATGGCCTATTTTATATTTTAGCGCCGTGTCTTATTAACCGACCGGGTTATACACCTATGTACTATTTACTCTAGTGGTTTTAGGGATTAGGAAGGGTATATTAATAGGAAGTGTACCCGCATTTGTATGGAAACCTATTTTGGAGGGAAAAACCTCAGTACACCCAATCGAACTTTCTAACCTCGATCTCCTCGTCATCAGTAGTCTAGTTCATTGCGAGAGTAGCGCGTTAGACAACGTGGTCACCAAAGCGGGTCACTAATGGAGTATTGATAGCAAGAAATATATATATTTTTCATGTATTTATTTGAGGTATTTAACGTGTGCTTTTTGAAAAGACTGATTATATCAGCACACGAGAATTTCTATGAGCGAGATCGAAAGGGCCTACATTTTTTTTATTCTGAACCAAGCCCTCAAATTATGGGTGGTTTACTCATTAGAGATTTATTTGAATTCAAAAGTTTTCGAAAATGTTTTTAACGATTTTGTTTAAAATTCAAATATAGGATTCGTTCGAAATTACAATTACATTGATTTTCGGGCTGAAATTCGATTAAGGTTCGTTTACTGATAGAATTTTTTTTGAAAATTCGAAATTTTTAGAAAATGGCTTTAACAATTTTGTTTAAAATGTTTATCTGGATATTGTGAAGTATGAAAAATAGCTTAGTTTACTTGATTTTGGGGTAAAAACTCGTTTGTACGTAGTTTACTGAATGAGTAATTTTAAAAAAACTTGAAATATTTAAAAATGTACTCTAGCGATTTAGTTCCAAATGAGTATATTGGGAGGGTTTGACTGAAAAATTGCACTGTATACTTGTTTTTTGGATAGCATTTTGTTTACCGCTGGTTTATAATTTTATTTATTTTTCAAACAGATTTGGAACATTTATAAAATGGCTCTAATGAATTGCTTCCAAACGGGTAGGCTATCTGGTAAGATTTTAAGAATATAAATAATTGTTATTTGTTTTCCATATATCCATTTTATAGTAGTATACTGAAGTGATTTTTGAAAGATTTTATTTTTACTTTCTAAGAAAGAAGAAATAGAGAGAATTAAACCTTTTCGAATTCGATATTACAATAAATCCTCGTTTTATGTGAATTCGATCCAAAATAAAAGTGGATTTTACATATCTGTATGTTTGTACTTGGCTTCGGATTCAAAAAGTTTTTATGGATTTTGCTTACGTTTGATATTTCAATTTTATAGGGCTATACCAAGTGAAGTTTTTTTATTTTGACCCAAACCCTCAAATTAAGGGTATTTTATTGACGAGGGATTTTTTTAAATTCAAAATCCTTCAAAAATGTCTCCAACGATTTTGTTAAAATGATTGTCTAGGCAATCTACCAAAATAATAATGTATAGCTTACTTGGTTTTTGAATAAAAGTTATATGAAAGAGTAGTCTAATGATAAGTGATTTTCGAAAATTCCAAATATTTTGAAAATGTATAACTTTTTTAAAATGTATTTTTCAGGCGTGTTTGACATGACAAATAAAACTGTGTAGCCTACTTGTTTTGGGGGGGAAAATTCGTTTAAGGGTTTATACTGAAGACATTTTTTTAGTTGATCATTTAGAAAAATTGTTTTGGGGATATTGTACAAAATAGGTATAATCTGTTAAGTTTTTAATCATTAATAGGCTAAATAAATAAATAAAATAATAATTTCATACTAGTTTTCTGATGACTGATTTTTGTAAATTATTTTTTTTAAATTGTTTTAACGATTTTGTTTAAAATTGGTATCGGGGGCCTATTTTACATGATCATTATTAATATATATTTACTTTTCTAAAATAAATTAATTTAAGGGTAGTTTACTCACGATAAATTATAAAAAAAATCGAAATTAGCCTTAAAGATAGAGCCGGGTTTAAATTTCCAATTTTTGAAAAATGAGTCATTGGTGAACGAAGATTAAACGACTTTTTATTTAATCTTCAAACCAAGTATAAAGTGATATTTTTAATCTAAAACACTTCCAAGATACCCATTTGGAATCATATCATTAAAGCCATTTAAAAAATATTTCAATGTTAAGAAAAATCAGTTATAAATAAACTACCCTTAATTTAAGATCTAGGGTCAAAATTATTTACAAAACTAACATGTTCACACCCTGCTTCACGAACTTATATCTCTGGACTTATTGGTCGTAGAAAGTTCCATGTGATCATCTTTTTCATCACATAATCTAGTTTAAGGAATGCCCTGTGCATTTTATCAGTACAAAGCTTGAGAAAATTTACTAGCAAAAAACAAAAAAACTTTAACATGATTTTTGCACATTTTCAAACAAACTTTTAACTGCTAGATCCCTTGTACTATTTATTTTAGAACGCTCGGGTTAGTATAATTATTTGCGTTAGATAAGATACAGAATAAAAAGTCCCTTGCTTCTTTAGCGAAATTTTGCAGTTTCGAGGATATAGAGCAAAAACTAGAAAAATGTACCCTCTTCAGTAGTTTTTTTTAACTGTACCTCTCTGAATTCCTTTTCTGCCAAATGAAATCATTCAAATTTACTTCAAAATGCATTCATCAATGCAATAAAAATATGTCACTAGTGTGTTTATTTTTAAAACTTATTTCGCTTCATCTACAATACCTATAAAATAGCACTATTAGTGTAATAAAATGTTAACCACGTTGATGACAAAAAAGAGGGGTGTTTACTTTAAAAGAAGGTCCAAATGATCGTTCATAAGAAAATCAAGGTTCACATGCCGAGTCCCATTAGAATTGGACTCCCCCGTAGCCTCAGAGTTGACATTCGTTTTGAAGAAATGCCAGATAGATAGTTGTGAGATCAGTGAGTGAAAAGGTCACACGTCAACCATAGTAATCTAATCATTAATGCTATCCACGAACTATGATGGACAGTTCTGAAAACATTTTCGCAAATAGTGCCAATAATATCAGCTCCTTGCCAAGTCGCAAATAAATTGATCCTCACTTTCTCGTGCTGAGCGCCTTACTGTCCAATCTCAACTTACACGGACCAATATAATCACGGTCTCCAAAATCGGTTTGGTAGAAAGGGCGGGGTGAATTGGAGAAGTGCAGATTCCAACATCCATTCTGTTGGTGATTCTGTATGTTTTTTGAACACTAATATTTAGGAGCAGTAGTAAAAGTGAAAAATAGTTATAATAACAAACATGAGCTGAAATTTTGATATCATGGCTACACTTTTAAAATAATGTTGATAGATACTTTTTTTTTTCTAAGCTAGTGGTTTTCAAAATGGGGCACACGCTCCCCTGAAAGTATGCAACGTTCTTACTAGGAGGTAGGCCTACGCAAAAAATAATGTATTAATAAAGTATTTTATATTTTGGTCCATGTGAACATAATGTGAACTTAATATAAAAAACAATCTTCTTCAACCAAGCTTAAAAATGTCATTAGTGACCGATGGTAGGTAGTATGTTTACTGTATTTTTAATCAGATTATGAGTTTTGTATTCTGAGTAATGCATTACCCCTCTTTTTCTGTCTATATTGCAATATGATTTACTTACATAAGTGACATGTGGAGTATGTGCATATTTACCGAGATAACATGCACGTAGTGATTTTTATAGCTCTGTAGGTAAAAAAAAAATATTGAAAAAGTTTTCTCATCAAAATAATAAACTTCCATAATAACATGCACGTAGTGATTTTTATAGCTCTGTAGGTAAAAAAAAAAAATATTGAAAAAGTTTTCTCATCAAAATAATAAACTTCCATGATAGATATAACTTCCTTAAGTCAAGTACTTAGTTTTAAAGAAACACTAGTAGGCCTACCTACATCTATGGAGAAGGATTTTAATTTAATAATTTATTTTAAAAAAACTCTCGAGGTATTTGTTTACGAATTAGGGGTACGTTACCGTAAAAAGGGTGAAAACAACTATAATCTAAACCTACCTTTCTACCGCGATTCCAACATATGTAACCTTGAGTCCAAAAAGGTTGTCTGTGGTAGGTGGCCCGTCGCTCGAAAGCAAACAAGTTTTGACAGATTTGAATATAATTTTAGATTTAGAGGTGAGGTCATACAAGCTGTGTCAACAAAGTTACTGAGCAATGACCGGAGAATCCTTCAATGACCTCAGTTAAAGAAATCAAATTATTTAAGATCAGGAGTGAACGTCAGTTTTTGGGAAACCATTTCTTTCCTCAAGTTCTTACTATATAGTAAGATTCTGATGGAATAGGAAACACAAACTTTTTTTTTTGCTGTTAAAAGTCATAGCATTTTAATCTATTGATAGTAATGTCTGAACTTTTTCAATGATTGAATGGCCCAAACCTCTAAAGCAGTGGTTCTTAATCTTTTGGAAATCACGAAACACTTTGGATAAGAAAAATTTGTGGAACACCCGTGCCTAGGTGTGATTTTTCAATTTAAAGGATATTATGTTTTATTGGTTTAGAAATTAACGCCGTTGTAGGCTGAACAGAGATATTATTATTATTATTATTATTAGTAATAGTAGTAGTGGTAGTAGTAGTAGTCGTAGTAGTGGTAGTAATAGTAGTAGTAATAATAGTAGTAATAGTAGTAGTAATAGTAGTAGTAATAGTAGTAATAGTAGTAGTAATAATAGTAGTAGTAGTTGTAGTAGTAGTAGTAATAATAATAGTAGTAGTAGTAGTAGTAATAATAGTAGTGGTAGTAATAATAGTAATAATAGTAGTGGTGGTAGTAGTAGTACCGCGTTTTACTATCCGTTCGGGTTATACGCACTTACGCTAATGTGTAATGGTAGGGTGATTGCGAGATGAAATGAAGGACCTACAGTTTAACGTGGAATCCGAACCACGGTGGAGGCCTGGCATTCCACACATTCACAAGATGTCTTGTCAGAGGTGAAGGAAGGGTTTGGCAATAAGATAAATCTGTGCCAGTACCGGGGATTGAACCCCGGACCCGAGATAGTGTTGGGCCTGTCCGCGACCACGGAGCAAAAGTCCCTCTTCTTGGAAGCGTAGCAGTCAGGTTTTAGAATCCAAGTAGCCAACTTCACTCGGAGCTGTTGTCATGTGACATCTTTCACCGGCGGAACACTAGTAACCAGTTCATGGAACACAAAGTTTTCCGGGGAACACCGGTTTAGAACCACTTATTTAATGTGTCATTCTTGCAATAAACTGGACTACCGATGATGGGAAGATCGGGGTTTGAACCTTGGCCAAATCCTCGTCCTGAGCCCATTAGATTAATTAGTACATATAAGTACTGGGTGGGGCCGAAAAATTAGACGATTAGTAACTTGAAAACTAACACTTTAATTGAAAAGTAAATATTCACTAGCTAAATAAAAGCAAACTACATACCACACTTCTTTTTGTAGATAATGTAACTAAGGTGAGCTTCACCGGACGTCAGGCAAACCTCACCCCGTTGTCCATCACTTTCATAAGCATAGATAGTCTAATTGTTTCCACCCCACCCAAAACAGCCCGAATGGGTAGTAAGACGTAGTGTAGAAAAGTATTATTTAACGTTATTATGAAAAGAAAAGTTGGAGATCACACGAATTTACGTATAAATAATATGAAAATCATATTAGTAACTTTTATAACTGTAAAAAAATCATTAATATCTAAGTTGGACTGTAGTTATGTTGCATCGGACAAATGTGGCAAGATGCCACACATGGCACCACCGAGTGTGTCTGCCTCAGAAGTCCCGGGTAGAATACCATCAAACTCGGGGCCGGCTATGGGTGAAACGGCTCTGACAAGGGTTGACTTGGTGAGAGTCCATAACCAAATATAGCTGTATGTGGAGCAGTGGCACACCCAGAAATTTACTAGGGGAGGAATCGTTATTTATGTACTTTTATTGTTTATAACAGTAAATATTTTGAATATAAAGTGGTATACGTGATATTAAAATTTAGCTTGTGCATCCAAAACCTCTTCAATTTTTGGCTATACACTTCGTTTACCCCGAAAGGAAAGCTTTCCTCGACAGGTCACACAATGGTGCAGCCTATAAATGAGGGCTATGGTGTAATCGATTAGGGTGCGGCTGTTACCTTTCAGAGTAAACACTTTGTACTTCAAAATTGAGGTGGAGAAAAAAATGATAACCATCATAGATTTAGATGGGATGTATTCACTAACGAAACTTATATGAAATCATGAAACCTATATATATATATATAGGTTTCATGATTTCATATAAGTTTCGTTAGTGAATACATCCCATCTAAATCTATGATGGTTATCATTTTTTTCTCCACCTCAATTTTGAAGTACAAAGTGTTTACTCTGAAAGGTAACAGCCGTACCCTAATCGATTACACCATAGCCCTCNAGAAAATATATATATGTCGACAATAACTATCTTCAAGGTCTTGACTGATTATTAAAACAAACGAGAAATCACTGCAAACCTATTTTTTCATAAAATTAGGGTTATTATGATTTTGTCCCGACCCCCTCATTTATTTTCTAAGTTGTTATTACAACAGTTACTACAATGAGGAGAAAGAGGAGGCAAATCATTATTTAACCCCACCCCCTGGATGTCCCACGACACCTTATCTCACAGTTGTGTGATACAGGTATAGAATATGAGTCAGGGTTGTTACAGACATATGAAATATAAATTTAAGCACTTTTTAAGGACTAAAACTGTTATTTCTAGTACTGCCTAAAGCTAAACACGTCAATAAAAGAAATTATAAACCGTATCAAATTTTAAATAGATGGAAAACAACTTTTAATTAAATTTAATCAACAGAGAGGACTATAGAAATTGTAATTTAATTTTGTTGTCACTTAATTCACTCACCTTGGTTTATTGGTTAGTGCAGTCATTCTAGATTCAATGTGTATTGTATTATGGCTAGTACAAGAATTTGAGCGCTAAGGTGGATGGGAGGTGAACTAATAGCTATCGGCGGGCATTTTAGCGAGAAACTGTAACTTTAAGTACTTAAAGTGTAAATAGGTGGTCAAATATCATGAAATAATTATTACAAATGACAGTTTTAAAGCAACTTACAAAAAAAAATTGCGAATGCACATGAATTGAGATTTTTCAACATAGGAAATTAAAGAAAACAACATCGTATTTCATCGACAGTATGCAATGCATCTGTCAGAGGTTAACATTGTTTCCCCTTACCCCTATAGAATTCCAATCCCATGGGTGCAACTATCTCTGAGCTGATGACGTGATAACAAATAAAACAAAATCAGCGGGGAGTAAAGTAAATAGGAGACAACAGCTAACGAACGCTTGATCAAAGAGGACGATCTAGATATTTACTGCCCCAGTGCTTCTTAAATCATGGTCTTTACAGCCACTCTTCACAATCATTTCAAAAATAAATATTGAAGCCCGGAAATTCCAGGGCTTTTCCAAGCCTTGAACAGAGACACATTAAATTCCAGGTCTTTAAAGGACCGTATGAACCTTGATGAGTTTATAACTCAGTTGAATCCTGATGTTAAGATGAGGAAATGTGGATTGTTCCGACTGCCTATATCAGTAATTACCTACCAGGGTTCCGCAAGAATTTGCAAAAGCTTGCTTTTTATTGGTCTGCCTATAAATAGTGGACAAAATGGAACTATGTTTAGATAACTCGTTTATCCGAAGAAGATGACGAGAAGAGTGCTTGTAATTTTGATACAAATGGGGTTAGTAAGAATATTGATAGGCCAAGTTCAAGTACCGAAGGACAGTTATTTGTAAATAGAATAAGGAAATAAACACTTTCGAAATATTTAATTCAAAAGTATGAACTAGTTAATATTTACTAACCTTACTGATTTACACATATATTTCGTAATTGTATCTACCTCTTCTTATTCACTCTACGGCAGACGTGTCAAACCCGTTTGTTCATAAGGGCCACATTGAACATTGAAAATAATGAGGGAGCCGTATTTCAGATTAAATAGTCATCATCTCAATTTTAAAATCTTTATTATAACAAATAAATAATTAAGATTACATAAAATATCAATACATATCATCGGATATTTTATTCACCAAAAATTTGATAATTTGTATTTGCATCAAGTGTGTGAGTGGCTTTGTACACTTAGTTAAAATCAAGTTCAATATAGATGTTAATAGTAAGACGCAGTGCTAAATAATAATAATAATAATAATAATAATAATACTTTCCATTTCAATTTCCTTTATTATAGTGCTGGCCAACAGTCGTAAGACCTATAACAGGCCAGCACTGAAAAGTACATGAGTACCTTTTTTACGAATACCTATATTTACACGAGAACATAAGATAAACAAAAATGACTAAATAATGTTTTATAATGATTAATAGTTATAAAAAAGTAATTAATAATGATAATAAAAATAGCAATATTAACAAAAAACTAAAGAGTGGTTAAAGGTAATATTAAAAACAAAAAGGGCATCACAATAAAGTCTACGCGAGAAGAGAGTTTGGAGCCCTAAGAGGTTTCGAATTCTGGCATAATCATAATAAATCCGGTTACTAAAGTATTTATCATAGCACGCAGCGACAAATTTTCTTTGAACGTTTTCCAACCTAAGAGAGTCAGTTAAGGTAATGGAATTCCAAGCAACACTAGCGTCTTCTAACTTGGATCTAACCAGGCCTTAGTACAGACATAAAAAACAGTCGACTTTTTTAAATTATGACGTAATAAATTTAATAAGTCCAAGTAATTTTAATGACTGGGAAATTACATGGTCAACATGATAGTGGAAAAAAAAGTTTGTTTTCAAGAAGAACACCAAGATCATTAATATAAAGTGTACGAACTATGTTTTCATTGCCCAATTTATAAGTAAAAAAGAATGAATTAGTTTTCCTAGTAAGAGTTATAGATTTGGTCTT
>CABFOW010004464.1:41564-56006 GCA_902141385.1 Timema californicum
TAAGGTGTCAGACTTCTGTGCTGGCGGCCGGGGTTCAATCCTCGGTCCCGGCACAGATTTATCTGATTACCAAACCCTTCCTTCACCTCTGACAAGAGATCTTGTGAATGTGAGGAATGCCAGGCCTCCACCGTGGTTCAGATTCCACGTTAAACTGTAGGTCCTCCATTTCATCTCACAATCACCCTACCATTACACATTAGCGTAAGTGCGTATAACCCGAACGGGTAGTAAGACGCGGTGCTAATAATAATACATACATACGGAGGGGTATCAAAAAGTTTCAAGACTGGTTCTGTAAAATGAAAACAGAGTGTAGTGGGATGCGTGCGCTGATGTGGCGAGCTGTGACCATCTGTGAGTGGGACAGATGAAAACATGCTGTGATTGTGTTACACACGTTTATTTTATGGCATGCACGGGTGCATTTGTGATTTTGTTATGGGCTGCTAACTCGAGCAGAAAGCGATCATCAAATTCTGCGTCTTACTCGGAAAATCTGGAACGAAAACCTTCCGAATGATGCAGCAGGCTTACGGCAATGAATCTATGAGCCCTCCAGTTTGTTTTGAGTGGCACTCGTGCTTCAGAAGAGGCAGAACGTCACTGATTGACGAAGAAAGGTCAAGGTGACCTACGAAAACAACCAGTAGATTGTGGGCAGAGATAGGCAACTCATGCGTGTGGATCAACGGATGACCAATAAGGATATTTCTGACATCGTGAATGTGTCATACGGACCAGTGCGGACAATCCTCACGTCTATTTTTAACATGCACTGCATTGCCACCAAGTTTGTACCCAGGCTTTTGACCCCCAAACAGAAGGAGCATCGTACCCAAGTCTGTCAGGAACTCCGTCAACATGCTCTGGATGACCCAACCTTCATGTCGAGGACCATCGCTGGAGACATAGAGTTGGATCTAAGGCTACGACCCAGAGACCACCAACAATATTCGCAAGTGAAGAGCCACAGAGCTCCAAGACTGAATTTCCGGGTTTGTGTTCGTGAAAGGTCACCTTGACCTTTCTTCGTCTTTCAGTGACATTCTGCCTCACCTGAAGCACGAGTGCCACTCAAAACACACTGGATGGCTCATAGATAAATTCATTGCCGTAAGTCTGCTGCATCATTTGGAAGGTCTCCGTCCCAGATTTTCTGAGTAAGACGCAGAATTTGATGCTTGCTCACTGCTCGAGTTCGTGGTCCATAATATAATCGCAAATACACCCGTGCACGTTATCAGATAAACGTGTGTAGCACAGTCACTGGTCTACACAGAATGTCGTCACTTGTCCCACTGACAGATGGTCACAGCTTGCCACATCAGCGCACGCATCCCCATGCTACACTCTAGTTTTCATTTTACAGAACTAGTCTTGAAACATTTTGATACCCCCTCGTATATATTTAAGGATAATGTGTTGGTGTACGGCCAGAATGGGCGAGCGAGCGATAAAATAGATCACATTGGTTGTAGTGAGAGGCGGCCAGACTGGGCGAGCAAGAGATAAAATAGATAACATTGGTTGTAATGAGAGGTGGCCAGACTGGGCGAGCGAGAGATAAAATAGATCACATTGGTTGTAGTGAGAGGCGGCCAGACTGGGCGAGCGAGAGATAAAATAGATCACATTGGTTGTAATGAGAGGTGGCCAGACTGGACGAACGAGCGAGCGATAAAAATATATTACATTGGTTGTAATGAGAGGCGGCCAGACTGGGCGAGCGAGCGATAAAATAGATAACATTGGTTGCAATGAGAGGTGGCCAGACTGGACGAACGAGCGAGCGATAAAAATATATTACATTGGTTTTAATGAGAGGCGGCCAGACTGGAGCGAGCGAGCGAGCGATAAAAATATATTACATTGGTTGCAATGCGAGGCGGCCAGACTGGAGCGAGCGAGCAAGCCGAGCAACACACTTGAAAGGTATAACCGGTTCTATTTTTCAAGAGCGCACTCTCGAGCCGGAACAGTCTAGTTTACAGGCGTTATGCAATATTATTGTATGTTGATCCATTGAGTGCTGGGAAAACTTCTCAATTTAACATGATATTTGACTTTATTATTATGATTATAGGTTTAGCACACTTGCTACTAACGGCCTAGTTTAATTGGTAAGACCATAAGTTATATATATGTGTGTGTGTGTGTGTGTGTGTGTGTGTGTATGTATGTATGTGTCTTATGTTAAAATACTTCAATATTATAATCAATGTAGGCCTTTACAAAAAAGAATCACCATTAGCGCAGTGAGAAGATGAGAAAACCACAATATCAAATCACTTGTCAAAAACTACCCTCAGTTCACCGAGTCAAGATTCGAACCNGTGTGTGTCTTATGTTAAAATACTTCAATATTATAATCAATGTAGGCCTTTACAAAAAAGAATCCCCATTAGCGCAGTGAGAAGATGAGAAAACCACAATATCAAATCACTTGTCAAAAACTACCCTCAGTTCACCGAGTCAAGATTCGAACCTTTGCCTCGGCGTCAATAACTATCGAGAGCTATCTGCTAATCACGCACTCGCTCGCACGCTTGTCAATCTGACCGAACCCTAGGGATGAAGACGGTAGAATTATTCAAAGGAAGTGTGCCCGAATGTACGTGAAGAGTAAGAAACCTTTAGGGGAAAACCACCACCAACAGTACACCCGGTAGATATTCAAAACCCCATCCTCGTCCCCGGTACAGGTAAAAGAGGAGTGATAAAATGGGAATGGTCTAAGAATGTGTTTTTAAGTTTCACTAGGTTCGTGATCGCGAGTAAACAAAGTTAATTACCTCGGGAGATTTTACGTGCACTAATGAGGCAATCAAAGACTTTATTTTCCCTCGACACGCCTCATGACTGATGGAAAAACAGTCCGCAGCAGGTCGTCTCGTCAACATACCTTTGTAGTGCAGGGGGTGGAGGGGAGAGGCTTAGGAGGGAGATAGATAGTTCAAAAGTAGAATCGATAGTACTCATCGATTTATACAGTGCTGAAAATAACTATCGGAATTATTAATTATTTCCTCGTGCTCTTTGATTCAGCAGCGAATGCGCGTCAATATTCATTCACCCAACTGGTTAGAACACCCGCACCGGCGAACACGCAGACTGAACGGCAGTCTCGTAGTGTCCAAGTTTTCGGTGAGGGGAAGGTCAGGGTTCTAGCCCCACCTGAGTGTACGGAATTTTTTCCCTGGATGGTTTCTCACCTTATCTCAACGCAAATGCCTGTACATTTACCCTCAATTCTATCTTTCACTTCTATACCCAATTAGTGTAATTTAATGCGTGGAGCTCAGATGGGTAGTAAGATTGATTACAATTGTTTAAGTGTGTGCACAACTAACAGCTTCCGAGCGCTTCAGCAGATGAAGTTCATTTTCAAATTTAGTTTGATCCAACCTTAATTTGTTTGTTTGAGGGACAACACACCCCATTATAATATTTTATTGTTCATAAAAAAACTTTGCAATATATATTCCAGAGTTTTTGTTATAATTAACAAGATTGAATATTTTATTATGAAACAATTGAGTATTTTCTGTAGATTTAAATGTTTTGTTTAACTTTTAGGTAAGGTAACACTTCTGTGAAGTCAATTTACCTTATTTTATTATAGATAAACTACTTCGGGAAATGAAAAAGACTCGTTGGTGCTAAAATGATCTCTTATAGGCTAGCTCTTATAGTGATTGGCCATATCTTTAGATATTAATTTATGATTATTATTATAATTATTATAAGTGCCTTCATTCAATAGTTAATTAACTTTCTGTCGAGCCTTTATTGTGTACTTAATTAAGTAGGGTAGCTTACTGAAAATAATAGGACAACTATTGCGAAATAGTAGCAACAAATAAAAACAATTATTTTTTTAACAAACACTATCAGGGTGATCGGTTCCAAATCGATGTGACCAATACAACAAAATTATTTAGAAAATATGTTTTGGCCGTTGTCCTTTTTAATGCGATATAGTTGCCGTTCAACTTATATCGACTGCACAAAGTTTAAGAATATACGACATAGGCTGCCATCAGATTACACAGAGGTAGTCAAGGTTGCCTACTACCTTAGTTAAAGGCTCCTGGGGTCAGTGGGAGAGTCGTTGAAAATATATATCAATAACCAATGTATAGTGTACACCTATCAAACACAAATACAAAATTATAAATGTCAAAATGGACAAATGCAGAAGAGCTTCTTTATTGTATAAATCCGTAAAAGCAACGCTAGTAAATTGTGGGTGTATGAAAGTATCTTTAATAATTTTTAAAACTGTCAGATACTAACTACATTTTGATTCTGGTAGGGCTATATAAACTTTTTTTAGGTCAATATAATATATAAATTGGTGCCTACATATTATATTTATTTAGCACCGAAACTTATTAACCGTTCAGGTTATACGCTTATGTATTAATTACGCTAGTGGTTTTTAGGAATGGGGATGGCTATATTGAAAGGAAGAGTACCCGCATTTGCGTGGAGGGAGAGTGGATAACCATCTTGGAAAAAAAACCTCAGGTACACCAAACCAAGATTCGAACCTCTATCTCTCAGTCATCGGTGGTCTAGTCTACTGAAAGAATAGAGCCTTGTACCAGGCGGCCACCGAAGCGNATTCGAACCTCGATCTCTCCGTCATCGGTGGTCTAGTCTACTGAAAGAATAGAGCCTTGTACCAGTGGGCCACCGAAGCGGATAGCATAAATATTATTTTACTACATTATAGGTATTATTTTAAAGGTATTAATATTGTCTACCAAAAACGACAGTTACAGACCCCACGACTTGACAATATATATTAAAAATAAAGCTCACTTTGCTCGTTTGGGGCTCCACCTTCAAACCCATAGTGAGTTTTCTTTGCAAGTGGATGTAAACTAATGTAATTCCAGAGCCGTGTTTTGATAGGTCTTACCGTTTAGCAACAAGAGATCTCCTAAGAGAAGTTGCTCCGCCATTTTGAATTTTTTTCGGGGATTAAAAATTAAATTGTTTTAACTTTTTGAAATTTTCCCGTCGGTTACAAGGCTAAAAGTTACCAGTTTGCCAAATTTTTAAGTTTCTAGCTCATATGGAAGTGGGTAAACATTAACGTCAGTGAAGGAATCAGCCATGTGGCTTTATGGTAGTATAAAATTGTTTTATAAAATGTAACTCTGAAAAAAAGTCTTCCTATCTGAACTGACTGCGCCTTCCTAACGTCATTCCACTACATATCCATGCAAGCTCAACATAAACTAATGATATACAGTGGAGAATAAAATGAGATTTTCTACAATTTTTTATTCCGAGGCTAATAAAGTCATGTTTGTTCTTACACACATGCCAGACATTGGACAAGGACTGTGAGTCATGCATCACTTTAAATTACAAACTAAATAGCCTATACCAATCAACTTACGGTGAGTTTTGTGCTAACATTTAGATGCAAGTCTTCCCAATGAGTTTCGAGTTCGTTTCCCGACATCGACGATAATTTATGACTGGTGAATTTTCAGACAAAGTGGGAAAAGTGAACTTGGGTGTTGCAAAAGGTTACACCGTTAGGCCCATTTACTGTACCCATGCAGTGAGAATGCGGACTAACTAGTGCTCACTCAGCAGGGTTAGCTGGTGACGGGAGTTTAAATCCCGTTCGGATGTACGGAGGGTAGTTTTCCAATCTACTTACTCGTAAATGTAGGTACATTTTCAAATTTATTCTTACCTCATCCTTACCCCAATAGCATAATTCATGGTCTAAGGCATCACTCCCCGAATTAAACTACCGATGACATGGAGATCGGGGTTAGATCCCGGTCGGATGTACCAAGGGTGCTTTGCCCTAAATGTATTTCACTCTCTCCACACAAATGCGTGTACACTTCACTATAAATTTAACCTTTCTTATCCTTAACACAAAACAGACTAGAGTAATTAGTAAATAGGTATATAACTTGAACAAGTAGTAAGACACCCGCCTCGGTGGCGTAGGTGGCTAACGCGCTTGTCGTGTTGAGCTCAACCGCTGAGGACGGGGAGATCGAGGTTCGAATCTCGGTCGGGTGAACTGAGGGAGGGTTCACTTCCTCTAATTCAACCTTCCCAATTCCTAATCCATTAGAGTAATTAGTACTTAAAAGCGTGTAACCCGAACGGGGTGTTTTTTCTAAGAGTTATTAAAATGCATGTATTCCAAATAGACAGTAAAACGAAGTGGGAAAAATAGTTCGTTTATAAGTTCTGTGCTGATTATCTAAACTAGTTTAGAAAGTGAACGTTAAATATCACCAATTAAAAATCGTCAACATGATTTACTTGTGCATTTTTTTCATTGTATGAGTAAAGTGTCCAGGCCTTGATAAAGGTAAAATAATATACAAGCAGAAAAAAACCAATATGTTGCCAGTCATTACAATTGATTGCCAGCTCCTCGCCAATTAGAGCCATATTCATTATAAATAATACCGCCTATGTGACCAATCGGTGAAAATTAACGACGATAATTAAAGGGCCGGGTTGAAGCGAGCGGAAAGTTATTTTTATCACGCTTGCTTGAACTAAAGAGGAACTTGCAAAAATGAAGGGGGGAAAAAACTTCCAAATTTCAACATTTACTTTTGTATTTCTTAAAATTTGGTGTCCACACAATCCCTTACTTTTAGATGTTTAGAATATGGATTCTAGATTATAAAAAGCTATATACAAAAATATACTGTGGTAATATCTAGAGATAATTTTCAAAATTAACAAATAGTTCACTTAAGGGGAGCGATGGAACGGGACGCGAGAAAAAGACAGTGTTTTTGCAGTTTTTAAGGCAAAACCTCTTTTTGGCAAAATTAAATAAAATATTACTCCAGTACAAACATAGAATTTAATTTTCTTCACATAGTGACCTAAAAATTTCTTGAATATCTGTTTTTAAGGGTGTTCTGGAACTTTATGACAAATTTAGGCTCATTAAAAAAGTTAGTTAGATAATGCTACCATGCTCATGCGAGATATTCAACAACTGTTGATATCAACATGGGAAGAAAATTAAACTCTATGTTTGTACTTGAGCAATATTTTATTCATTTTAACCAAAATAATGTTTTACTATAACAAGTGAAAAAACACTGGCCTTTTCTCGTGGCCCCTTCCATCCCACCTTAATAAATTCGTTAACGAGTGACTGCAATAGCTTATTAATGTTGCGTTGTATATGGTACTTTATTTGGTCATTTCAGTATTGAAATAGGAAATTAATTCCCATTAATAAACCTCAACCTCTCGGGACTAAACATGACAAACAATTACTTTTACTCTGTAGCAGATTAAATGAATGGGTAGATGAATGAGAATCCAATAGGTAAATGTGATAGAAGCAGCTTACGTTGGTTTGGGCATGTTGAGAGGAAGAGTGTGACTCGAGTGACGAAGCAAATATATGAAGGTAGAGTGTGTTGACCCAAGAGAAGTAAGCCATGTAAGATGTGGCTAAATGTTGCTGAAGAATGTGTGAAAAATATACACATTAAAAGATTTAAGAATAAAAGTGCATACATGTTGTTGAAATCAAGGGAGTATGAAACGATAGGGAAGTGTGGAGAAAGTTATTAAGGATGGAATAAGTACACCGAGTTTTTTTTTAGGTATATGCACAGTGTCTGCCTACCCTGCAAGGGAAGAGCGTGATTATGTATGTAATAATATAGTAAAATATTATTAATGTTGACCACATAAAAAAAGTTTGGACTGGTATTTTCTAAAAAGGTGATCCAAATGTATATTTAACTATTCATAAGGAAATCAAGGTATAGCAATAAACAAAAACTCATAATAAATGCATACGACTCAATCAAAAGACCGCTTTACAAAACTGCCAGATACGTGGATTTCCCGATTAAAAGTGTGCTCAGTTACAGTATATGACATTTTAGGAAAGCGGCTTTTTGTGTAATTGGGTTCATGCCCACCAGGTGCTAAATCCGGGCCCGGTACCAGGGGCAAAGCGAAAGTTCCCATCTCTTTGTTAATATTTTATTTCAGTGACACCGATACCCTATTTATCAAGGGGACAGTTATAAAATAAGGGTTTTTTTGAGGATCCTTGTGACCCTCTCTAGTCAAATGACTAGAAAATATTAACGGTAGCCCTCATCTGGAAATTTAAAAAAATTAACACTCCCCAATAAACTATCTGGAGTAGTCCTACCTACCCCATAAAGTATTTTGACATGTGAATGCTCCTAGATGTTATTTAGAATAGTTCTCACCCGAATTATTTTTTAAATTAAACTACTAAAGAAGCTATTTAGGGTGATTCTCCCGAAAATGTTGAATCTTGGATGATCCTACAAGCTATTTTGAATTGTCCTCACCTGAAAACGGTTTGAAAACTAGATTCTTCTAGAAGCTATTTATAATGAATGAGCTCAGAAATGTTTTGAAATTTGAGTGTCCCTGGAAGCTAATTCGTATAGCCTTCTCCTAGAATGAGACAACTTTTATGAAAATATTTAAATTATGCTCTTAAACCGTCAAACTTTTGAAAATTGGGTACCTCTAGAAGCTATTTGGAGTGTCCTTGCTTGGAAAAACTTTGAAAATCAAAGTCTCTAGGTTATTGAAAGTGGGCTTCTTCCACCAAATTTTCAAAAATTGATGGTTCTCAGAAGCTATTTTGAATAATACACCTCTGTCGATGTTGATGACTAGAATCTATTTTGGCTCGTCACTCGAAATTCGATGCCTTTAGGAGTTTGATACAAAGCCATCTTTTAACTTCATAATCGCGAACATAATAGGGAAGTGAGATTAATCTAAAGAGGGGAAAGTTTATTCTGATATTTAAAATTAAGAGAGGGAGCGTAGGGAAATAATATGGAAACGAGACTGGCTGGAAAGACGAAATAATGGTCGCGTGATGCTAAAAATGATACATTTGGAGGTTAGGTAATAAACATTCGAGGTGACACTAACGTTTAATATCTCCATAAATTTGTATTCATTTATTTACTATGTGGTCAGAGTCCCCTACACTCAATGTTGGCATGCTATCAAGTTTATTTAGATTAAAATTGGATCTGGAACATTGTCGTTTTTATATTATATGTTTTTAATTAAATTTATATTAAATATATTGTCATATTGTGGCGATTTGGTATTATATAAACAAGGATGTTTAGAATAATTTTCTGTTAACAACAAAATCACATCCGATGACCATGTTGGCGCCATTTCTACCATTTCTTTCCACAGTGTCTCAGCACGCATTGATTGGTCGAATTTCACAGACTAGTGTCTGAACTAGTACTAAAATAGCACCTGTTCTATCCTCACAGCTAGTATGGTAGCAAGTACCAAGAGGCAGAACCAGTATAATTTTTGTGATGTAGTTGATGATGTGCTAGCTAGCACACTGGATGTCTAGTATGAGCTAGTTGAGTGTCGTGTGATACGGGTATAATATAAAAACTCGTGGCAACCTGATGTGAAGGCTGGCTTCCTATTGGTTAGAGAGAGGGAGCCAGAATGTGACATGATTTTTCTAATACAACAGAGTTGATCTTTTAAAGAAAAAAAGTTTAAAGCGCAATATATAGAAATTATTTCTAAAAACACGTAATTCTCCAAGGATGGAGTATTAAAGGGAAACTTTAAATACAGTTCTTTAAATAAAAATACACTTCATCCATGACTTTAATATATGAGAGGGGTCCAAAACAGTATCATTACAACTTCTAGACAAAGGCAAGAAAAGTTCTAGCTGGAGGGTTAAGTATGCATTACTTAGTATGGATAGGGATTTTATTGATTGCCATCCATATTTTATCTATTTTTTGTTCGTCTTATACATGTTTTTTTAAACTTATGAATTTGTATCATGGGTCCAGGCCCCTGCGAGTCCCGGGCCTGGTATCAATAATAGTCCTAATAACTAGCTAATGTTCTCTTCAACATTCCATGCCTCTGATAATGCTGAGAAATGAGGTCTCACTATCTTATCAGTTTCTTTTTCATTTAATAGCTAGTTATGATACCTGCACTTTGTATTACTACACAGTAAAATTATGATTAGATAGCAATACATCTATAATTAGATGCAATTTTTGGGGAGCTTGTATGTTTTAACCAAGCATAGGCTTGTGTACATTGAGAGATATTATAAGTTATTGGCTATTTAGTTAGTTTAGACATTTTAGTTTATGTTTTCATACAATATTACAAAAAAAAAAGAATAAAAAATGTGTAATTATAACTATTTTATTATTATTTGTAATCTATTATTATGCATATTAAGTAATTTTTACTGTCACAAAGTTAGTGATTTATTTCTCAGTAAATTGCCCTCTTTTAAGTTTAAAATGAATGTTGTTTTATTAATAGGTTTAATATAAGATTATTAGTGATTTGGTAACTGGTGTAGGGAAAAGTAGTGTAGTTAGAGGAAAATGCTTGAAGAAGGGATTGTAAGACCACAATAATAAACTATCCCAATGCCCTCAGCTGAGACTAAAAATAGTGCTCCCCTTCATCAAGAATACAATAAATTGTAAACTAGGTCCTTTTGATAGTGTGACAATCAGTGTGTGTCATGCTCTAGTTAAATACTTATGCATTTTCTTAAAGTTCACTCTCATCAGAAGAATGGAGATTACTCTTACTGTCTAGCTTGAAGTGTACACAGCGTTTAACCTGAATGATTACACTATGTCACAACATTAAAATCCACATTATATTGGAATCAATTAGTGTAGTCTTGCTGCATTACAGGGTAAATGCTGAGTATTGTGAAATTGCTCATAGTTAAAAAATCTCAACATATGTAAGAAAAGTATGGTGTGGTAGGTTTATACATTTATTTTCCATTTCTTTGTAGCTACAATCATAGCCATGTTGCAAATCATGAACAAAAGGCATTAACAACAATAATTTGTGACTTGCAGACTCAAATGATTACTCTCTTGAGACAATAATTGGCCATCAGTTTTGAGGTATAGTTGATTAGGTTTCTATTTATTTCTCTTGTAAAAGAGTAAAGTTAATTGCAGCCATATAACCAAAGAAAACCAGGATTATGAAATTATTAACAATATTTTTAGTGTGTTAATAGTAGTATGGTGATCATATCTTCATCCATCATCTACCATTCCTTCTCTCCTCTCTAGTCCCTCTTATTTCAAATCACTCCTCCCAGCCTTTTAATTTCTTTTAGCTACACTACTAAGTCTATGTGGTTGCAAACAATTTTCCAAGTAAGGTCTTAAAGTATTGTCGAATAATTTTGTCAAGAGTGGACAAATTCAGTCTGTAAAAGTGAAAATTTTATACAACTCATTAAAGTAAAACAAGAAAGCTAAATTACAATAAAATCTACAACTTTTTAACAGTTAAATGATTTTCACCCTCATTGCTGGGACGATGACTTCTGATCAAGTTTGCTGGTGGTGATGCCGGGGTTTAGTCACGGCCAGGTTTACTAAGTTTTTCCTAAATAGTTCAACTTATATTCACACAAATGTGTGTAAATTTCCCCTGTATTTATTTCTGATTAGTGTCGTTAAATTATGTAAAGTCCAGCCGGGTAGTAAGGCGCAGTAAAAGAATAAAAAGAGAAAAGTAACGAAAAATCAATATTTTTTTAGGTGACTTGGCTTGGCTTTTGTATTTTTTTTAAATATCACAAAATCTCATTTTTATGTATGTGCACTTTTTAAATAAACATACAAACTAACTTATCCAGGGAAGCATACCATTAAAATACCCAACTCAACAGGATTGTAATAGACATTTGAGTTATTCTAGCAAAATACCGTTCAAATGACTTGGTGTGTTTATGTAACTGGCCGATTTATTTGAAGCCAAGGTGAACTCTATTTATAAGACTGAATACTCAATAATATCCCTTGCGAATAAATAAAGAGAAAAAATCAATGCAGGCTGTGGAAAATCATCAACATGCTTGCTAGAAGGTCTTGGCACCTACACTCTCATTTTCTTAGGAAGGGTCCTCCCTACCTGACAGCTAGAAAATATACTATATTCCATTTACAGTAGGAATTACTCTCTGAAAGGTCTTTTTTCCTACCAATATCCTACTATATAGTAGATTTATGGTAGGGAAAAAGGCCTTTCAGAAGTCAATTCCTACGGTGAATGGAATATATATCTACTTTCAGCTATCATAAGACAAATCATGAGATAAATTTATACAGCTGCCACTTTTGATATTATATTATCAATACCTGTGAAAATAACACTTGTAATATAGTAAAATGCAATCAATGTTAACAGCATACAAATATTTATTTAAGGGTCTTTCTACCAAAATCCTGCTGCACTTGATGTTACCTCAAGGTCATTCTCATTACACAGACAGGCCACACCGATCATTTTGACGTGTCATGTTCAATACACCTTTCGCTTTATTTTGTTTTAAAATTTCCTAGTGCCATTAGCAAGTTAGACTATCTCCAGCCTGCTCACTATTTGTTGGCATCACCAATTTTTCTTTAATGCATTCATACAAGTGAGGTTTCTTCAGCTGCCACTTAACAGTTGACATATGTTGTCAATTTTAATGCAGCCAAAATAAATATTATTTTTGTTAGTCAATCTTTGTTAATCTACTCTTATTTTTCATACACTATTCTGTGGGTCAGTATTTCCCGAACATGATATTCCCGTACCCCTTTCAAGACCATGAAAATCATGTACCCATTGTAGCTCATCACATACATAAAAAGGAAACAAGTATAGTTATCTTGTAAAGTATAAACGGTCATTCCAAACATTAGTACAGCTTAAGAGGTAAGCTAAACATAGTAGTGAAAATAGGCTTATGAAAGTCAATGACATCAAGCAAAATTCTGAGTTAATTTATTTATCAGGCTTAGTATTATCCAAAAATATGTTACGATTAATAAAACTCAGTGGAACACCCTGTACCTCCTGAAATCCTACTTGTACTAGTGGGGGGCATACAAGAGAAATGGGAGAGGGGGAGAAAATATGTGTGATATATTTGGAAGAAGGTACAGGAAAGGTTGATTGAAACACATAAAGGAATGAACACAATACTGCTCACATTTTACTTTGCTATCATTGTGTTTGTTCCTTTTATATGTTGCAATCCACCTTTCCTGTACTGTACCTTCTTCCAAATATCATACAACTATCCCATAAAGCGAACAGGGGTTTTTCTTATAGAGATATATTATATATTTGCATCAAATGTCCATTTCCTGTGTATGTCCTTATGTTATTCCTTTTACATATTTCTAAGTGTCCTATCATTCTTTACATATTTTATATTTCTCCCTGTGCCCCCTCCCCCTTTTAGAAAGTTGTGTTGCGCATTTCAAACTCCTTCTGGTGAGTTCCGATACACCTTCAACTGATGTAAATAAACAGGGTTGCCTTTATTTTCTTACTATCAAATTCAATGTGTTTTCCAGAAGGGGTTCCAATTTTCCCAGGCAGGAATGAAGAGTATTTTTTTTATCAAACTGACTAAGTGTGAAATAATGTTTAAAACAGGATGCTTTTTAAGATTGATGAAGGCATACATCTTCTGCCTGTTCACAACCTTTGTTTAAGGGGTAATAATATTGGTTTGAATCAGTGTGCTTAATTCTTCAGTTCACTTTATCGTCAACTCAAAATTTACTCTTTTAAATAAATATTTTAATATTTTTAATAATTTTTGCAAAATTCTTTGTTTTTCGCTGGTTTTTCACAGACAAAAAAAGCCTGTTTTTTCTGCTGCTGGAAACACTGATAAATATAATTATGCATAAGCAGATTATACTATTTGTATATTTGTTCATTTAACTCCCAAGATAAGATAAAAATACATAAAAGATGGCAGCAAGAAGAAAGTGACTGGCGCCTAGAACTTCAAGCAGGGGTATATTCATGACATACATATATCACATATTCTTTGACCTCTACACAGTAGATTCTACCTTATAAAGTGTTCATAGTCCAAAAACCAATATTTGGATAATCCTAAGCACATATAAGTTTATTCAAAGAAGTCCTACAATATTTGCTAACAAAAACTAGCTGGCTATCAGCATCTTAAACACTCAATGATATTATGACTGGATGATGAGATAAGGAGGGTGATCTTTTAAGAAAATCCACCAGCATTTACTTAAGAAAAGATGGAAAAACTTCAGTGGAGAGAATCCATTCCAAGTGTATGCGGCCAGAGTTGAATACTAGTTAAGTCTCCTTGATCAGAGCCAACGTTTTAAAATTTATATTGTTAATAGTGAATGGGCCAGGTGATTGCATGACACTATGAAAATAAAATATAGCTTACTCCAGTTTTTTATCAGCACATTTTACTACCTGTTTGGGTTATAAGCATATATGATAAATCTCTAATCGGGTAGAAATTATGTGTGGAAGGAGAATGGGAAATCATAAAGGAAAAACCACCCTCAGTAGACC
>CABFOW010004465.1:0-38344 GCA_902141385.1 Timema californicum
ACCATTACACATTAGCGTAAGTGCGTATAACCCGAACGGGTAGTAAGACGCGGTGCTAATAATAATATTAATAATAATGATAGTGGAAAGCCAATTAGGGAAAAACACCTCTAGTTCAACCGACCGAGATTTTAACCTCAAACTCCCCGTCCTCGGCAGTCTAGCTCAACACGAAATTAGTGCGTTAGCCAATTACGTCACCAAAGCGTGTATGAATGAATTCATTTTAGCATTATTATTTAGTTTTTAGCTACTACATAAGTAACTGATTTGGTTATAATACTCAATTAGTTAATTATTGAAAGAATCGAGAAAATTAATATTGATTATTTTTAGGTGAAAAGACAGATTTTTGTTAATTCTGACTTTTTACTTTCTCGCTAACTTACAGGCAGAGAAAGTATTGTTATCGTCAAAAAAAGCGAGCTCGAGATTTTGATGAATATCGCCGTTTCATGACCCCCCGAATCCAAAAAAGTGGTTTTTGAATTTCCATCTGTCTGTCTGTCCGTTCCTCAACTAGAGCCTAAACTATTTTACCGATCGGTTTACACTTGGTATCTAGGGTTTTCATAGGGTCACCCTAGGGTTTTTTATTTGATATATAGCCCTAAAATTAAGGGTTGTTTACTGGAGAGAAAAAAGAGAGAAAGTCGATTTTCTCAAGATCGGCTCTAACAATTTTGATTAAATTTCATTTCTGAACATTTATAAATATTCCCAAAAAAATTGCTACCATCAATATTTCGGCAAAATTACTTTTGGGCTCCGGTCTGATGCGTAGATTATCATTTTTTATTATATCTGCGAAACTATTTGAGATAAGAAATTACTTATCGTTACAAATATGTAGATATGTTTATAATACAAATATTTTGTAAAAGCATTTTTTTATAAAACCAATAACTTTCAAGCTATACTTAAATATATATACTTTTTTAACTTTTCGAGCACTAAATATAAGATATTGCGACCGTAAAAAAAATTCTAACCTGAAATGTATAGGATTTCGACGTCTCATGATCCCCCGAACTCCTAAAAGTGGTCTTTGCAATGCCGTCTGTCTGTGTGTCTGTTTTAACTTAAAATTAAGAGTAGTTTAATAAAGGGCGAAAAGAGAAAAATCTATTTTCTCACAATCGGATTTAATGATTTTGATTAAAATTCGTATCTATGCGTTGATTAAGATTATAAATAAACTGGCTATTTTAATCTTACCATGAAAATGAATTTTAGGATAGTTTACAGAAGCAGAAACTTTCGTATCTCCGCAACTATTTGAGATAATAAATAACTTTTAATTGCAAAATTGTAGTACTATTAAAAATTAAAAACTTTTATATGAAGTATTTTCTTATAAAAGTAACAGTTTCTGAGATATTTGCAAATATATTAATACAATTTTGTGAGCTGTAGCTGTAAACATATACTACTTAAGTCTTAACGCAATAATTCTCCAATGCCATAGAGTAATTAAATATAAGTAAGTTTTTAAAAGTTTATGTTGTTTATCCTTAAGCCTCCTAGGAGAAATGTTTGTACTATATCCATTTTTGACTCAATAATCAGTATTTACATTTTTATTGGTAAAAAATTATAAATCAGAAATTTAACAACAATGCGATGACATGAAGATGTGTGACACCAAAAAATGTCAAAAGTTTTAACTAGAAGTCGAAATTTTTATACGAAGTGTTGACCCTTGTGGACCCAATATTGATCTTTTTAATCTGTAAAAACATACAAATGAGGACAATAATTCTTTAAAAATAAAATTAGAAAATTTAAAACCGGGACTCAAAATTGTTTTACATAAACATAGTTCTATTGATGCTCGGGTTTACTAGTGTATATTATTTAGTTTCACATATATTACGAGTTTTGAGTAAATATTTCCATTTTTTAACAATGTAGTGAGAAAGTCCGTGTGGATTTCCGTACAATTTATTTTAAATAAGGGGAAAAAATGGTTAAATTAGTTTTAGTAGGTGACATTTTTGGTAATTTAAACTTATATAAATTTATTTAATTATTACATAGCTATTTATTAATTACAATTAGGTTTTCTGTCTTTCGACAGGTCCACTCCATTTGTCAGCGAACTAAGACTGCCAATGCAACCTGTCCTCTGCCTCGTTCTTCAGCTCTCAGAATTTTCTTCTTTCCTCCAAGTCAACAAATATTTTAATCCTTCTTCTTCTTAAGCTCCTCTTTCCCTTAATTTTGCCTTATATGACATCGTGCAGAAGACAGTTCCTCCTAAGGATATGTCCAATCCAGTTTGAACTGTACCGAAGAATCACATCCAAAATGATTCTCTTCTCACCAACTCTTCTAAGAACTTCTTCATTTGTTACGCTGTTTGTCCATCTGAGCTTCTCAAGTCTACTAAAGCACCACATTTCAAAGCTCTTTAAAATATTTATTTTATATCTTCCTGGTGGTCCAAGTTTTTGATCGATAGAGGCTAGTGCTCCAAATGTAGGATTTCATCAGTTTCTTCCTCAGTTCCAAACTCAACTTACTGGTAAGCAGCAACCTCTTTTCATTGAAAGTTTATTTGGCCATGGTGATCCTGTATTTAATTTTCTTCTTGCAGTAGGGATCCTTTGTCGGAAGACTTCTCAGGTACTTGGACTGCTCTATGATTTTACAGCTCCTGGTTTCCAATTTTTATTTTAAGTGGCTATCCATTTTTTAAATCGCCATATCTTTTGACTTCTAAATGTTGATCTTTATGCCATATCTCCTCCCTGGCTCCATCAGCTGAACCATCATTTCCTGCAACTCTTCATTTTTGGCCAGAAATACTAGATTGTCTACATAGCTTACTGTGTTGGTGATGAATTCTCCTATCCTGAAATTTCCACTTCCCTTCAGGTCTTCCTTGACTAGCTACTCTCCGAACAAGTGGAACAGACTGGGTGACAAACAGCATCTCTGTCTCACTACTCTTTCATTCTCTACACTGTTGGTCTCTCCATCATTCAGTCTCACTTAACCTATCTGATAAATTAGGCCAATGTTCATGTGTTCAATGTATTTCTTGGCTTTTTTTCTTTAGGACCACCATCGCTACGTCTAGAAAGATCTGGGGAAAATCTCATGTTGTATTAGTATTAAGTTAGATATAAGTTAGTTATAAAATTAGTTTAAGTTTATAAAAGGAACCTCACTCATATGAGATTAGATAACAATAAATAAAATAGGAAATAAAATATAGGAAAATACACTAGAAAGAGAGAAAAAAGGACTAGATTTAGAGTACTAAGATGTCTAGTCAATATACAGTACATAAAGGAAATAAAATAAAATAAAAATCTCCTGTTTCTTATATATCATTTATAAGTTTTGTTAAAAACATAAATCCATCTGAGCTACAGCTCTTTCATCAGGTCATCACGTAGGCCTATATCGTCATCTACAGCAGATGTACTTTGTCGCATGTCCTTAATGGACCTCTCCAATTAATTTTTTAAAATTTTGGGTACTTTTAATCTCCCTCTTCGCCTTCTTCTGATTCATTCTCCAGGTTCACTGGTCGATTTACCTTATCGTACAGTTTATATATACCAAATCATAAGAACATCTTTATTATCCGTCACCATCTGACTTTTATACTTTTATATTCCTATTGTTCACTCATTTTTGGCTTTCAATCCATCCCAGTTCCTTTCCTTTCTGGTACATTAGGTCCTAGCTCCTCCCTTTCTTTGCATTTCGATAATCTCATCGCATATCTCCTCTATATTGTTTTTCCTAGCTTTGTTTTATTCTCTCCTTAATATGTTGCTTAGACTAATATATTATTTTTGGTTGACTCTTTACAATTACTTCTTTCCTCCATTTTCTGAAAAATGTATGTTGTTTCCCAGGACTTGCATACAGTCCTCTTAACTTTTCCGATATGCTCACTAAGCACTTTCAAGAACATATTCTTAGCACTATTTCACTTCCCTTCCATAATTATACTCTCTTCTGTAACCTCATTTACCTTTTGTTCTATTTAATTTATCACAATGTCATTATCTCTCCTTAGTTTTACAAATCCCATCTCATGATCCTCTTTATTCTTGTTTCAATGTAACCCACCAGCAGGTGGTTGACCGAATTGATGTTGGCACTCTGCGATGTATTCACATTCTTCACTACATTTTTGAACCGTTGTTTGACAAGAATGTGGACTGGTCAGTCAGTACCTACTGAGGTCTCCTCGTATCTTCCATGTTTACACGTACAATATTGTCTTCCATTTCTTGAACTAGGTCTTTACCACCCCAGGGTCATTCCGCTGGCAGAATATGATGAGTATCTGTCCTCTGTGTTTCTCTTCCCCAGTCCACGTGTGTTTATGATATTCTGCTCCCGTCCTTCTCCATCCACACTGTTCTTATCACCTTTGTTGATAGTGTTCAATTTCCCTCTTCCTTCATGTTGAAGGTTTACTTATACTTCATAATAGATTTCTCCTACCCCAACACCATCGTGGTAAGTTGTTTGCATCTACACGTTCACTATAAAAATATCCACTAGTTCAGCATTAAATTTCACAAACATTAATCTATATCTATAACACATAACTTTAATGACACTTTTCAAAACTTAATTTGCCATCACTATTGCCACTCCTCTTTCTGTACTCTTTACACCTGAATAGAACTTTGTGTGATTTCTGGATATTATTTCACTTTAATATTTCCACCGGACTTCACTTAAACCTGCTATGTTCACACCACACCTTTTCATTGTATGATTATTCTGTTCTCCAGCCCTTTTCATTGTCCTTATGTTCCTAAGCTGAAAAAGAAAGTTTTATTTACTGATTTGTTCCTTGTTGATCAATCTTCTTGAAGTAGCCACTGTCCAAACATCCGAAAGGGGAACTAGTTTGCCTCCGGCATTTTTCATCATTAATTTTTTTCACTTGATAAAAGGGGTTTCCAGGGAAAATATAGTGTGTCAGTTTTCTCTTTTCCTAATGATACCACAGCACCACGGTGAAACTACCACCCTATGTGGTCATGACGTGGCTGTTCGATCTTGAACCATCTTGAGCATCATTTGCTCTCTGTCTCACTAGATCCTAACGCTGCTGACAGGCACCAGCACGTAGCCCTGTTCAGTGGGACATGGTATACCCCACGTGACTGTGTCCTTATGGAGCTTAGCCTCCACCGACCTTAATACACAGCTGTTAAGTTGCCGCAGTGTTGATGCAGTTTCCCATACCCGCTACGTGGAAGTGTTTACTAAATTTTATCCATTATCAATTATCTAATAATTCTTGTATATAAGAATATTTTATTCTGTATTAAGTAACTCAAGAGTTCAGAGTATTTTAAAATATTATTTCAGTGTAAGAATAATTTTCACTTTTAACTGCACATTAACCTGCCTAGGTGGACGCATGGCCTAAGGCGTCACTCTCATGTTAGTTTGGACTGCCGATAATAGAGAGATCGGAGTTCGAATCCCAGTCGGGTTTACAGAGAAAGTTTTTTTATCCAATTTTTTTTTTCCACTTTACCTCCTCGAAAATATGGGTACACGTTCTCTAAATTAATCCTGGCTCATCACTTACTCATTAGCGTAATTAGTACATAGACTATACGTATACGTATAACTTGGACAGGGAGTAAGACGTGGTATTATATAAAAGAAAACTGCACTTTAGACCTTGTATTTAATTGAGGATATTATTTTATGTTCGTTCACATTATTGATTAACAAGGCCAGGAATTGATAAAAAAAACTTATAAATTACTTAAAAATGATCAAAAATTACTTTAAATTCATTTATAGAATCAGCTAAAAATATGAACAAAAACTTGTATTGAATGCAAACGACTAAATAAACACGCACTTTACCAATGGAAAGTAGAGATTACAATTTTTGTACATGCAATGAAAGGCCCTTAACAACTTAACTATTGTATCCTGTGACACACACCTCCCATGGAGGGGGGAGGTGGAGGGAGGGTAGTGTTGTTATTATTGAAAGAACAAGAACATCGCATACATTAATTTATTTAACACATAATAGCTTACATATAGATGAAGTCACCCATTAGTAGGTGTCGTGTTGTATTTTATGAGTATACAAAAAATACAATAAATAGAGCAAGTATTAGAAAAGCTAAGCTATGATGAACAATATATCAAGCTCGTCCCAAATAGCCTTATAAAGTTAATACTTATTAATTGAGCTTTATGAGATAATTTTAGAATAAATATAATAAACAAAATTAGGTGGTCAACATAGAATAGTGAAAACCTACAAGTGGAACAAGGTTACTTGCATAGTTTCAAAAGTTTTAAACTGGCAGTTATAACTCAGCAATAGGTTAGCTTATTTATCTTGGTGCTTAAAAAGACAAGTTTGTAAGTAGATAGCCACAAAAAAGTATATTCGCCATCCTATTAATTAGAATGAAAACTCATATAGCTCTAATTCTTATATATATATTCTGGAGACTAGGCGACTACCATCATAACGTCACTAGCCCTATGGGTTCGTCTATACACTGCGAGAACGTCAAGACCACTGGCAGGGGCAGAAAACAATATCCCATACACTAGGGATAAATATGTCCCAATTAGGACAGCACTGGCCAAATCATAACTTCTCTGAAATGCCCCCTTATCAAAACTTGAAAGAAATGTATACATTAGAATGTGGTCGCATTCTTTCGAAGTATCTTAAGGAACCAGTCTAAGTTGTTTTAAATACAGACATTTACAAGTGCCTTGAGTGCCAAACTTGGGTATACTTGGCAAATAGGTAAAATAGGGGATGTTCATAAGCAAACCAAGTACGAGGCAATTGACTGAGGCAAAGCCCTAATTAGGCCATGGACTCCTAATAGCTAACTTTTAAGTTCCTGATGCTGATGTTCCCCCAGTAAAAATGGAGACTGAGAGTCTCATTTTAGAAAAAATATATATTTAGAGTGGCCAGGCTTAGTATACCACAAATCAAGCAACAAGGAGTTACTAAGCGACTATTACGTAATGGTTAAGTCATTAGAGGGGTATCCTAAGTTAGTTAACTGTGTATACTCAATGAACAGTCAACTGTTCTTCCTAATAGCACTAGCCAACTTATGAAGTGGCACGAAACCGAACAGGTCAAACTAGACCTACAAGGTGTACACTGCCATAGCAAACAAGTTTTGTTCTGAGGGAACCAAATGACCCGCAGTTATGCTATAGATACATTAAGATATAAATAACTATTAAATATCAATGACAATCCAAAGAAAATATATACGTAGCCGTATCGTTAAGCGACGGATTACTACATAGCAAGGTAAAGCCAACTTCTTGGTTAGGGTAAACTAATCATATGCAGAACGTGGCTAGTAGATATAATCCTAAAATCCCTAGAATGTTTTACTGAGCAAGGAATATATTATTATTATTACGTGGTGATTACCTTAATCTTTACAATTACCTGGCCACTGCTGATTGGTCATGTGTTTATTCTACTACGAATGTTAATTTGGCTGTAGATAAATTTACCAATTTAGTCCAAAGGAAAATCAGAACGCATATTCCTCAAATTACCATTCTTAATTCATCCAAATATCCGAATTGGTTTTCTTCTACTCTTAAATACTATATTGGTGACCTGGTGGTCTAGGGGTAAGGTGTCAGACTTCTATGCTGCCATCCGGGGTTCAATCCTCGGTCCCGGCAAAGATTTATCTGATTACCAAACCCTTTTTTCACCTCTGACAAGACATCTTATGAATGTGAGGAATGCCAGGTCTCCACCGTGGTTCGTATTCCACGTTAAACTGTAGGTCCTCCATTTCATCTCACAATCACCCTACCATTACACATTAGCGTAAGTGCGTATAACCCGAACGGGTAGTAAGACACGGTGATAATAATAATAATAATAATAATAATAATCACTATATTAGAAAAAAACAACAATTTTTTCCAAAAGTTTAAACTAACAAATAATGTTATATTCTATTAACATTTTTCTCATTTTCGTAAATTAGTTAAAACTACTTTGATTATAGACAGAGCCAATTGTATGAACTCAATTGAAAATAGTATTAAATGCAAGCCCAAGGAATTTTGGAAATTTGTTAAAAACAATCGTGTTAATAAAGTTTCCCCGTCAAACCTAGAAATTAATTGCAATATTATTGCTGATCCTGTATTAATTTCTAATGAGTTTGGGAGCTACCTTCAGTCTGTTTATAATTCATCCCTTCCTGTCTTACCCTGCCCCCTTATTGAAACGAGCGCGCCCTTGTATCCTTGCCACATTACACCCTTGGATGTTGCTAGTGCTATAAAAAAATTGAGTTCTTCTAGATGTGCTAGGACAAATGTAATTCCAAGTTTTATTGTTAAAGGCTGTGCCAGCATTTTAGCCATTTGTTAGCCTATATCTTTAACATTTGCCTGTAAAATGAAACTTTTCCTCTTACATGGAAACAATCTGTTGTCATATATATTTATAAAAAAGGGGCAAAAACAAATACTTGTAATTATAGACCAATTTTCCTCTTAAACACTTTCTCCAAAGTATTCAAGAAAATCATACATGAGCATACTTTCCACCCCCTTAAAAATAAATGTTCAGATAATAAACATGGCTTTATAAAAAATAAATCTACTGTCGCTAATTTAATAGAATTTCTTGGACATGTTGCCCCTCAAGTCTATACCCAAAGTCAGGTTGATTCTATTTATTTTGACCAAAGTAAGGCATTTAACTTATGTCAGCATAGTATTATTCTCTCTAAACTTGATAATTTCGAACTTTCTCACTCATATGTAAAATGGTTCAGAAGATAATTCATTATTAAAATTGATTCACACACCTCAAATACATTTTTAGCCCCCTGTGGCATACTACAGGGTTCTAATTTAGGTCCTATTCGTTTTAATGTGTTTATTTATGACATTGGTAAATATTTGAACTCTTCTAGCTATTTACTCTTTGCTGATGATGTAAAATTATTTAAAATTATCAAATCAATTGCAGATTGGTGTTCTCCTGGATAACAAACTTTATTTCCACTGTCATGTTGACCATGTAATTTCCCACTCATTGAAATTACTTGGACTTATTAAATTTATTACGTCATCATTTAAGAAAGTTGACAGTTTTTTATGTCTGTACTACGCCCTGGTTAGATCTAAGTTAGAATATGCTACTGTTGCTTGGAATTCCATTATCTTAACTGACTCTCTTAGGTTGGAAAATGTTCAAAGAAAATTGGTCGCTGCGTGCTATGATAAATACTTTAGTAACAGGATTTATTATGGCTATGACAGAATTAGAAACCTCTTGGGGCTCCAAACTCTCTTCTCGCGTGGACTTTATTGTGATGCCCTTTTTGTTTTTAATAGATTCAATAGCAATTTTTTTTTGCAAATTTGCCCTTGATCATGTAGTAATTCATATCCCTTCTCGGGTTTCTCGTAAACCAAAATTATTTTTTCTCAATAGCTCTTATAAGGTGAGCGCTATAGGTCATTGTATCCATAGCGCCAATTCTAGATTTGTCGAATTGGACTTTTATCATAAAAGAAAAGCTAAACTCAGAGAGTTATTTAAGGAAATTCCTTATCAATAATGTATCACTAAGAGGTTCTGCCTATAATATCTAAATTTTACAATATTCTGATTTATTTTTTTCATATTTTTACTGCTTTTAACCACTCTAGTTTTTTGTTAATATTGCTTTTTTATTACTATCATTATTAATTACTTTTTTTGTAACTATTAATCACTATATAACATTATTTAGCAATTTTTGTTTATCTTATTTTCTCATGTAAATATATGAATTTGTATGTTATTTGTGTACTTTTCAGTGCTGGCCTGTTATAGGTCCTACGACTGTTGGCCGGAACTATAATAAAGGAAATCGAAATATATTTAAGAAAATTATTATTATTATTATTATCATTATTAGCACCACGTCTTATTATACGTTCGGGTTGTACGCTGCAACCAGCAAGGAATATTGTTATGTGACTATTTTAGATTATACAACATTAAATAGTCATTAAATAGGCATTGATTGACACCCGACTAGGATAGGAAGAGAAGGGGGCCGACCAATTACGTCTCGTAGCGACAGCGCTCGGAGAGGTGGATACCTGGAGCAGGTATTGGCGCATGCGCGAAGAGCAGGTGATGAGAAAACCAAAACTAGAAATAATTCATTTCAATATTTTTCCGTGAGTTATCATTGCGGTAGAGTTAAATGTGGCCTATCAACGATGAAAAAACAAAACAACGACCGCATCGACTAGGCCATGGTAAGTCCCATCCACTATTCCTGCAGAGTCAATATTTACTTTGTTGTAGGTTGATATAATTAAGTGTGTGGGCTAATTTCAATCAGCCTGGCACACCTGCTGAAAAGAGTATTTATTTACAAATACCTGCTTCAGAAGTAATAACAACCCTTTCTCAACACAACACTCTACAGCCTAGTTTCAGTGTCTTACCAAGAATGTGTATTACACCAAAAAATAAGCATACCAACAACTGTGTGTTGAAACAATTTTTATTTTAGTATCCAAGCATATATAATAAATAAATATATATTATTTAAATTATTTATCATTCAATATAAAAACTAATAAAAAAGGTCTGAGAATGACTTAAAAATTACGCATATCAAGAAAACATGTTCTAAAGAAACAAAATGACAAAAAATTACCAAATAATTACATATAAAATACATATACACAAGCAGGGGAATACAAATTGAATTTATGTAATTATCTGAGTATTGTCTGTGATGGTAAAACAAAAAGTCATGTCATCAAAATCCAGGTGTTATTGATTAGTGTTATTCAAATATAATAAATTATAAATACTCCAAGATCACCTTATATTAATATGAAAATCTAATAATTATTCAAAATGAAATAAATTTTATTTTTATAATACAACTTTGAATCTAATTACTTCACGATAGTCATCTAGAAGAAGAATTTGACATAAAATCGGAAATTACGGCTAGTTTTATTAAATTATTGTACTAGCATATAGCATGGTAATTGCTAATTTAAGTTTATTTCATTTAAATGCAAATGTACCTGTAATTATATGTTTAACGCATGTTAAAAAAATTCGGTATTATAGCCCAGCGATTTGTGACAGTTATAATTGTAATTTATTTTCGAGGTAAAACTTGAAAGGTTGTCTTCGACGCTGACTAGTTAATGTGATAAATTTGCTATTTATTTCAGTTCAGAGGTTCCGAGGGAAGAACTTTCTCTAGACCACTAGCTTCGGGGAAATTTTTTTACAGAAGAATCTTTCTAAAAAATGCCAAGAGCAGCGTTCAACAGAATTTAAATCATTCAAAAGTTAAGAGATGGCTGTGAAGTTTGGAAATGCCGAAGGTCAAATATACTTCCCTTCTACTTCGACGCCTACGATGTATTTTGCATCTGAGACACATTTCAAACGATTTATTGGAAAATATAGAATCATTCATAGAACAACTACTAAACAGTAATTAACCCCGTATAGTGGTTAAATTACACTTTTCATTAGCACCTCGTCTAGTAACATTTAGGTTTATATACTTATGTACTAATTACGATTATGATTTTAGTGACTAAGAAGATTATATTTATAGGAAATGTACCTAAAATTGCATGGAGGGAAAGTGAGAAACTACTTTGGAAAACCCACCCTCAATACCCCTGACCTCAAACCTCAATCTCCCTCTCATCGGCGGTCTAATCTACTATGAGAGTAGTGCGTTAGACCACGTGGCCACCGAGGTGGGTAAAACTAATACCATTAAGGACGTTGTCTATCTGTGACGTCACAGCAGGTCAAGCTAGGTTTCCCATGTTAGTGAATTTACGTTTTACTCAGCGAGCTTTAAATATATAACGTTGAAACAAAAACCATAAATTATGAATTAATTCTAAAAATAGTCCCACTGTGTCACAAAACTATTATTCTTATCTTTAATTAGTTTTTTGTTAACGTATTTTTTATAAATCCTCTACAACTAAGGCTATTTGGCTTGGTAACAAAAATATCCTGTAGGAGCTTTCCTAGCAGGATGTGGATTAAAAATGTCCATAGTAACATAGTTATGTCTATCTAGAATAGGAAACAAAGAAAAGGTAAGATTAAAACGCAAGTCGATGTTATCAAGGTGCAAATATTAAAGTGAGTGTGTAAACCCATCAGAGGAAGAGGAAAAGAGTTATCAGCGGATAGAAAAGAGCCCTATCAGGGTTAACTACTCATTTTCCTCACACTATTCTAATTTTTCTACGTTGATTCAGTGTAATAGTGCTTAGACTGCTGAGGTGCGTCAAGTTAAGGTGCAACCTTATTCTAAGAATTGCTTAGATGTCTCAAAGTAGGCACAATAGTCCATGTTACATTATATGAACAGTACAGGAAAAACAGGAGTAAAGTCTAATTTTAATTCAAATTGAGTTGGTGCTGCCATCTGTTGAACAATCCTGAAACCTTTATGACACACTTTATTTTATGGTAGTAAGAGGCATATGCCATATTTAAATTAATTTAAAAATATATTTGCTGGGGACATTATGAGGATTAAGATATAAAAGTAGTCGGGCTGGGAAATGGGGGTAGTGTGGCTATCCTCTTTTCCCCTTTACATATTTTAACATATTTATTTATTCATTATCATCGCTATATATTGCCAAGTACGTTCCATTTACACTGGAAGATAAGTCTTTGACTTAATACACGTTGGGCCTAACTAACTATAACATGGTTAAAACACTCAAGGTATGTGTGCGACCTTCCAGAGTAATCAGAGGGTACATCTAACTCAAAGGTTGGCAACAGGTTTATCGCGATCGATGGGTCGATTTCACAGAAATTTCAATCGATTGCTTAAGAAAATTACATTTTCACTAAAATTCAAGCTTACCTTTAATTATTCCGCTATGGTACAGCTCACAATATAGGGCTATAGTGTAATATGTCAAGGTAAGATTGATAATTTGCTTGGTTCCACTATTCTACAGCTTATAAGATAAGGTCATAGTGTAGTCCGTCAAGGTAAGTATGATAACTTTCAAGGTAAACGGAGTGTACATTTTATTTATTTTATACAAAGGCAGCGCATAAGTATTGGAGGGAATATTGAATGTAAGGAATCATTAATATGATATGTATAGAAAATAAATGGTAAGGAACTCCGCACGGACTTTCTCGCTCTATTGTTTGAAAATGCAGATATTTACTCAAACTCGTAATATGTATGAAACGAAATAATATACACTAGCAAATCCAAGCATAAATTGCACTATACTTATGTAAAACTTTTTTTTTTCAGTCCCGGTTTTAAAATTTAAAATTTTGTTTTTTAAGGAATTTATGTCCTCATTTGTATGTTTGGACCGATAAAAAAGATCAATGTTGGGACCCCAAGGGTTAACACTTCATATTAAAATTTAAACTTCCGGTTAAAATTTTCGACATTTTATTATGTGTTGCAAATCTTCATGCCATCGCATTTCTTTTAAATTCCTCATTTATAAATTTTTACCAATAAAAAATGTTAATATTGACTATTGAATCAATAATGGATATAGATCATTGTTGTACAAACATTTCTCCTAGGAGGTTTAAGGGAAAATAACACAAACTTTTGGAGACGTACTTATATCTAATAGTTCTATGTAAATGGTGAATTATTGCGTTAAACTTAAGTAGTATCTCTTTATAGCTAAGACTCACAAAATTGTATCAATATATTTGCCAATATCTCAGAAAATGTTGGATTTATAAACATATATTTTATATAAAAGTTTTTTTAATAGTAATACAATTTTGCAATGATAAGTTATTTATTATCTCAAATAGTTGCGGAAAAACGGAAGTTTCCGCTTCTGTAAAGTACCCTAAAATTCATTTTCATGGTAAAATGAAAATAGCCAGTTTATTTAGAATCTTAATCAACACCTAGGTACGAATTTTAATCAAAATCGTTAAATCTCTCTTTTCGCCCTTTCTTAAACTTCTCTTAATTTTAAGTTTAAACAGACACACAGACATACGTCATTGCAAATAGCACTTTTTAGGGTTTGGGGGGTCTTGAGACGTCAACATCCATCAGCAATTCAGGTTAGATTTTCTTTTGCGGTCGCAATACTTTTACCTTTTGTGTTCAAAAAGTTAAAACATTAATATATTTACGTGTAGCTTGAGATTTATTGATTTTATAAAAATATGCTTCTTTAAAATATTTGTATTATAAAGAAACCTACATATTTGTAAAGATAAGTAATTTTGTATCTCAAATAGTTTAGGAAATATTATAAATAAAAGATAATTTACGCATCAGACAGGAGCCCTTAAAGTCATTTTGCCGAAATATTGAGAGCATCCATTTTGCTTGGAATATCTATAAATGTTTAGAAATGAAATTTAATCAAAATATTTAGAGCCGATTTTGAGAGAATCGATTTTTTTTCTCTTTTTGTCCTTCAGTAAACTACCCTCAATTTTAGAGTTAGATATCCAATTCCAAAAGCCCCTCGGGCTAACCCTATGAAAACGCTAGATACCAAGTTTTAGCCCAATCGGTAAAATTGTTTAGGCTATAGTTGGAGGTAAAGTCAGACAGACAGACAGACAGACAGATGGAGAGTCAAAAACAATTTGTATGGATTTGGGGGGTCATCAAACGTCAAGATTCCACAAAATCTTGAGTTATATTTTTTTGACGATCACAATACTTTGTCTCTGTAAGATAGCGAGAAAGTAAAAAGTAGATTTAAAAGTAGAGTGTAGAAACTAAGTATGATCACGGGACCTTTGATTAATATAAAGTTGATCGGGGCCCAAAAAGGTTAATAATCTCTGATCTAACTTAATGTGTATTCTAGATCCCAAAATAGAACGTTTTTGTGCATTCAGAGACAGCCCAAATCGAGGAGCTGTATCGAAAACATTATTTCTGACATACATTGTCTTAGTAACTTTTCTAAAACGAGCTCACGTAATATTAAAAAAAAATCTTCCTTGAGTCATACTCCTAAAACAAATATAGTGAGAACTGCTTCAGTGGCTGCATAGTCTAAGACGCTACTCTCGCAGTAGACTAGACTGCCTAAATAAGGAGATCGAGGCTCGAGTCTAGGTTGGGTGTGCTAAGGCGGATGGGGGTTGTCCAAAATGTTTTTCCACTCTTTCCTCACATTAATGCTGGTGCAGTTCCTCTAAATTTAATTTTCCTAATCCCTAAAACCATCAGCGTAATTAGTACGTAAGCGTATAGCCAGTGCGGTCAATAAGACATGGTGCTAAAATAAAAAATATATATATTTGAAACTATTTCACTTTTATTAAATTTATGCTTTTAATAGTATTAAGTATACTGTAACGTGGGGCGCACGTGACCTGGGAGGGTCACAGGCCGTTCACACGTGGACGTGTGAATCACGAGTTCTCTTAGAGATATTGGGGTATGCTGCCGACCAAACACGAATGAAAATGCCCACGGAATATTCAAAGTTTTGATTATTAAAATTACCACTTACATACACACACTGATTATATGTATATCTAAATTAATTGTAACTAAACAAGTAATTAAGTAAAATAAAAAGAGCCTTAATCAAGTATGTAACTTAATAAACTAATAGAGTACATAGAGATATAAGTAAATTGAATAAACAAATTAACAACTATAAAACACCAAATAACTATTCAAATATTTAAAAACAGTCACAAAAATGTTCATAGCACAGTGTCCACGAAAATAACAAAAGTCACTTGTCTCACACACGATACACGGTGATGACCCGCTATACACAAACGCCGGACTCGCTGGTCCACTCCCGTGCCGTACACACTACCCCGGCACGCGCCACACGAACACTGGACTCGCCGGTCCACTCCCGTGCCGCACACACTACTCCGGCACGCGCCACACGAACACTGGACTCTCGCCGGTCCACTCCCGTGCCGTACACACTACTCCGGCACTCGCCACACGAACACTGGACTCGCCGGTCCACACTCTCGCACTGGGAACTCCCGGAATTATCAGTCGCGAACCAAGAACTGAACTGAGGCTACCGCTGAGCATGTATTTATAGGGGTGGTGACAGCTGAGGGTCTGGAATCCTCAATTTCTAGATTAAAAAGGATCCAGACACCTTCAGACGTGTCTCCGTCCTCCCCCCCACACCCCCTTGGCCCCTCTAATCCCCCAGTCAAGCGAGAAGGTCGCTGCCTACCCGCTAGACAAGGAGGGAGACAGAGAGAACAAGGAGCGCAGTCACAAGGGCCAACAACGAGAACACGCTGGTCCCGCTGTTGGACTCTAATCTTGTTACAATACTTTATACACATGAATATTTTTGTAAAATGTTTCATCTGATAGATCAGAGCAAAATAATTGAACTTTTGGTAATTTTGAACCTTGAGTTTCGAAGAAATACATTATCAAAATAAAGTAGCCTAGATAATTATATTAATAGATACAAGGTCACTGAAGTAAGAAACTGATCTACTACATATATTTTTATTTCACACAACTCTAAATGCAGTATAAATAAGTACGAGAATTATTTAAATACATTCTCTATTACTCACTACATTTACAGTTGTTAACAGAAAAATCTGAGCATGTGCCAATTACTTATTTATTTTTACTTGCTAAACAATATATATATATAGGATGTGTGGGTATTATGAAATTACATTTAATTTTTCAATAATATCAAAGCGTATTTTCACATTTTATCATTGAGTTCCATATTAAACTTATAATTAATATGTTTTTAACTATTTTTAGTGTTTAAAGCAAAACTAATAACTTTTAATGTCCTGTAGGAGCACTTAAAGGAGATGTGAAATAAACGAAGGCAATATGGAATACTACACATTTTATGTAAAAATTTAATCATATTTACCAAAACTAACAAATGTTTCATAATAAAGTTGATGTACTGATCGCCTCATTGAAAGGTGACCAGTAACACTTATTAAGTTTAGTGAAAAGTTTACATATATACAGCCAAGACTGAAAGAGAGCATAAGTAGATAATTAGCATAGTAAATAGATAATTAATCAATACAAAAGGAGGTTAAGATAGTTATTCAAAACACGTGGTTTCCCACGTGATTATTTTAAATCATAACCCAATTACAAAAGGACTGTATTATTTATTAAACGAGTAAAAGATAATAAAACATAATAAAAGATTAAGATGATAAAAAAGATAATAAAACATAATAAAAGATTAATTCAAAATAAAAGAGAACATTTACATTTACTACATTACCGATTTGTTTAAGGTATTAATAAAGGATATCTCCTGTAGAACAGAGAAAATAAAAAATAAAATTATCTAATTAATACAAAGAAAATAGTCTTCAACCATTATACTTAATCCCCTGTTCTATTAAATTTTAAACAACATGGTTTATAGGATGCCGATTGATACAAAACCATAATATAAAAAGGACCAGGCCAGATGGTTAACAATTTCTAAGTTACATTAGAATACCACAAAAAATGCATAATAAATTGAAACCTAAAAGGTAATTAACTAAACAACATAACTACACGGAAACTTTAACCCATAACTTTAAAAACAAGAAAGAAATAAAAAGGAAAAAGACTACATGTTAATTAAGAAAAGATTCTTGAATACAATTAAAAATAAGAAAAAAAAAATATGTCTCACGTTGCTCAGATCCAAAATGAGAATGGACGAGGGAAAGCGTTATTTCCCTGAACAGGAAATTGTTATTAACGAATAGGCCAATCAGAGACATTTAAGATAAAAAGGACCAATTATATAATATTTGAAGATTTAACATTTTTAAAATAAAAGATATAAAAAAACATTAAGGTAAAATTACATATCTAAAAAAGGTACAAAGAGATTTAATTACTTAACACATATTGAATTAATAGTTTATAAAAGATTATTAAAACTTATATTCCCCTAAATCCTCATATAGATCGCCATGTTGTGGAACTACTCCTAATTTAAAGTTTGTCCCCTAGGCTTCGCCACTCACCACTACCAGGAACGTCAAGGTCGATAGAACTTAGGTCCATTCATAATTAACAGGTCGATAGAACTTAGGTCCATTCATAATTAACAGTACATTGAAAAAACATGCAAATATAATATATAAAACAATAAAATATTAATAATAACAAATCATTGGAACGATACATTATAATAAAAAATGATAAATTATTAAATCAGTATTAATAATGAATTATTAAAATATAATAGACTAAAATAATGTATCAGGTTACATTGTTCTCTTAATAGATTTCTTAAGTGTTAGGAAAAATGTTTAAATTTACATTGACAAAATAAATCACTTGCCAAATACTTGAAAAATATGCGGACATTATGGAATAGTATTATTCTTTATTGCCCGACTCGCCATCTTGGAAAACAATATTTTTGTTAGGTTATAATAAAATTACACTAAAATAATGTTTTAACTCAAAGCTAGGCGTGAGTGAGCCTTAACCTAATGATTTGATTAGAATTAACAAGAATAGTAGAGTAAAGAAATGTAGCATGATAAACACTAGCCTGCAAAAGTTTTTGTAACAGCCAAAACAACAATTGTCTCTCACAAAACAATCAGTTGATCTGTCCAAGTGAGGGCGTCACTAGCTGTCCGAAATTGCTTTCTGTAATAGTTGAAATAGTTAACGATAGATTGTGACACATAACATATGAGAAACAATGGTATTCCGTATTGACCGACAATTCCATAATACCCACATCTCCTCTCTCTCTCTTTCTCTCTCTCTCTCTCTCTCTCTCTCTATATATATATATATATGTGTGTGTGTGTGTTTCAACAAAAAAATAAAATAAAAAGCTTTTGAGAAAACACATTAAATTCTATTTGTTTTAGAAATTTTATTTTTAATTCGATAATAATTTAACTACGATACGGTTTAATAAAAGTCAATAAAAATATTGTCCAAAATATATTTTAAATAAGAACAACCTCCAATTCTTATTTACCACATAAAGAACAACAATCTTTATACTCGAATATGTGGGCAAGGGGGCTAAGGCGTCTTATTCGTCTGACATGAATTGAAGGTGAAAAGGAGGTTAGGGCTCGAAACCCGGCAGTGTGTACTGAGGGTAATGTTTCTTAAATTTGGTAAACTCTTCCTCCACGCAAATGTGGGTGAATTTTCTCGAATTTCTGAATTACCTACCCCTAGTCCATTAATGTAAATATGCAGATAGTCTGGGAGGGTGGTAAGGCAGGTTGCAAAAAAACACAATTTCGAATCTGTTGGAGATAGCCTATATAGGTATGGCCTTCATGTATGAATATAGGTTCGGATTCTTAGGTTTGACTCCCATTTAAGATAGATTTTTCAGTCATTGAAGGTATCCATTTTCTACCCATCAGAATGAAGTTGCATTTTATTTAGTTTGACCCTGTTCTCTCCTCATTTATACCTCCTTATATAAGTTCTTTCAAGTCACTGCTAGCTAATACAAACACTGGAGAATATATTATTTTTAATCCACGTCTTACTACCCGTTCAGGTTGTACGCTTGGAGAGAATTAAACTCAATCCTGAAAATTGAAGTAGAGAATTCAGTTGCGTCTTCCTTTATGTTTGAAAAGATTATTGGGGGCTCAAGGACCTATATGTTTTACGTAGTTTTTTGTTAATTAAGTATTTACAATTATTATATAAACAATTTAGTTTAGTATTTGTATGTTTAATATCAGCGTTTTAAGATTCCGCTTCTCCTCACGGATATCAACTAATTTAGGTAGGTAATACAGCTCGAACTAGATGTAGATTTTTTGTATTAAACTTTAGAAAACGTTGTAATTGAGACATTTTAAACAGTTTTATCACATTTTAAAATAATAAAGAAAAATTAAAAAATTTATGTTTTTAAATTAAAAAAAAAAAATTATCCCAAATTTGCTGCTGTCAAATAAAAAGTGAGAAGTCAAGGAATTCAATAAACCACACTTCGATTCAGTTTTTAGTTCGAGCGTAATCGTGTAACTAATATCGCTCATAATTTTCCGTGTGACTAGTTCTTTAGAGGATGAGGAGTACGCTTGCATAGAGGAAATTCGTCAGCCTTCACACGGATAGAGGGTGAGAAGACCACTGTGGAAAAAACACATGTGGAAAATTACCCTTTGTTAACCTGATCAAGCCTTGAACACCGACACTTCTACCAATGGCGGTGACCAAGTGAATTGCGAGTCTAACTCTTGGGACCATTCGGCCATCACTATTGACAGGTTATTAATAGTTTTTATAACCGACAATTTATGCAGATCGAATAAAATAACTCTCTTCTAATTTTATCCAATTTAGTCTTATTTCTCAAGATAAGCTCTCAAAATACAATATGTTGACAGTAAAATTAATTACCCCATTAATAAAAATTCTAAACTTTTATTTTGTTTTAAAATTAGGTTCATTTATAAAACTCCATCTAGAATATATCGTGAAATTGGAGCTTGTTTAATTCCTGTCATTCTATGGATTATGCTTAATAAATCTCTCAGAATATTTTCTTGGTAGGATGTGCTAAATTATATTTAGACAAACTTTTAATATATAATGAATACGGGGTAAAATAATGGAGGGTAACTTTTCAAAATAACAGATATTTCAGTCGCCCTTAGTCATTTTGAAGAATGATTACATAAATTATGTAGGACATAAAGCACAAGATCCAGTGTGGTTTTGATACCAGGGAATTACGTCTTAAATACTCGTAAGTAGAAAGACCCAATGTATTCAATCTTAGGAAAATTGAGCTAAAGAATTTAGGACACATTTGTTCTTTTACATTCATATTTTCCATTCCTTTATTTTTAGAGACGTAAAGTTTTGAAGAATCCACGTCAAAATTATATCTATTTTACATTAACAACGCTTCATGACGAACAAAAAATATAATAAAAACAACACAAAAGAGACGAATCCAACTAAAGCTACGATTCTTTCTAACACCAAGACTCTGGAATGCCCTTGTAAATAATAGAGAAAATATAGTCTATTCAAAAAACTATAGACCTCTCCGTATTTTATAGATGAGTTGGATAAAAACGCTTAATATAACTAGGGATGAGTAAAACTTATCAATATTTTATAAATATCGATATTTTTCTCTCGATACTAGTATTTTGTTTCGATAATTTTACTCATTATTACTTACATACCAGTATCGGATGGATCGAAATAAACCTTATTAATTATTGTTATTAATTATTACTACCCATATGCACTGCGCTAGTGTGTAAGGGATGAGGAAGGTTGAATTAAAAGGAAGTGTAAGAGCATTTTCGTGGAGAAGGTGAGAATAGAACCGCCAAGGAAATATTACCCACATCACACCCGACTGGGATTTGAAACCCTATTTCCCCATCATCGGCAGTCTATTTTAGTGCGAGAGTAAAGCCTTAGACCATGCGGTCACCAAAGTGGGTTATTTGTGTTTAATTTATTTATTGCAATGTCATCTTTTTTGAACCCACACCCTGATAGTTTGATTAAAAGTTTCGGCTACTTCATTCGTAAATGAGCCAGAAACATGGCTAGGACTTATACTAAAATATTGTGACTATATGATATTATTATTATTATGCTTGACAAAAAATACAAAATAGGAAATATTATACTATGATTAATAAGTTTTATTATTGTGAATAAGAACACAAATTATTCTAAGGTTACAGAGAAAATGCAGCCTACTTCAGTGTCCACATGGTCTATGGTGTCACTCTCGGAACATCCGGCACCGTGGTATAGTGGTCAGTGCACTTGGCTACGAGTCTAGGGGGCCCTGGGTTCGATTCCCTGCTGGTACCTTAGGTGTTTTTCTCTTAAAGGGAATTATTCCAACAGTCCCCAAGGGTTTGGTCAATTAGTCTTAAGTAAGGCTTAAGACTCCCGCTAGCCTACATCTCCATAATCACTATAATCACATCATCTCATTGCGGGTAATGTCATGTAGACACCCTCTATAACTGTACCCTGGGTAACGCTTTGTGCGGCCAGAGAGGCAAATAGTCTACATACAGGGGAGCAAACTGCCATGTCCCTCTAGGTCAGTCATGCAATACGCTAAGGAAAAAAACCTCAGAATATAATAGACTGCCATTGATGGAAATATTTCGGTTCAAATCCCGGTTGGTGAGTGTGATTTACCGTATTAATTTCTCACTCCACCTCCTCGTAAAATCGTGCTTGCTTCATCATTTATAACAAATTAGTGTGATTAGTAGGCTGCATAAGCGCATAGCCCGGACGGATAGTAATGGGTCGGGCTAAAAATAAACACATAATCGTGTTTGTATTTTTTTAAACCCCTAAAAACACGAGATTTGGATAAAATTACCTGCTCATTATCTCAATTTTTTTGTACAAGTTAGGTATCGATAATTTGATTCCAAAATTATAAATAAGTAAAAAATACTACTGATAGTGATAAAATAGTACTGATACTTTTATTTCGACAGCCCCTGTACCTACTAGTTATGTGAGTGTGAGGTCCACGATTGATTTACTTCTCGCGCATACCTGAATACAGTTTGCAACAACTTTATATAACAAAGACCTCTTCGGTAGCTGCAGAGTCTAAGGCCCAATTGTCACAGTATATTAGACAGGGAGAGGGAGGATGGGGTTTTAATCTTGGTTGGGTGTACTGAGGGTTGTTTTCACAAAATGGTTTTGCACGTTTCCTTCATGCAAATACAACCTGGCTCATCCCACTTCCATTAACGCGATTAGTACATAAATGTATAACCCGAACGGTAATAGTAAAACACAGCACTAATATAAATATATATATATATATATATATATATCATAGCTTGCATCCTTAGGTAATCTAAAACATGCAAGAATTACGTAAGTGTGAGAACTCACACTGTTATTATTGTTCTAAATCAGCAGACACGCATGCATGCCAGCTCATGTTTTAAAAAACAGAGATTGTTTTGCCAATTAGCATATCATAGAGTATTGTCAAAACTAGCAAATAAGGAGAAACACCTCTCCTTTTTAGGTGTGTTACAGAGAGTTTTTAAACCTTTTTGGAGAAGGGGGACAGGATGGACGCCAGTGGTTAAGGGTCTAGTTCAAAGTGCTCTACATACTCAGCTACCAAGTTGTGGGCAGAATATCCTACAGCTTGAGTCACTGTTCAGTGCGGAGGAGGGAGACCCCAAATCATTTTGAAAGTCTGAGTTATATAAAAATCACGCAACGCTGGACGGCCGTGTGTTCGACAACAGTTAGAGTAATACTGAATATAGGTCAGGATGTGGAACTACTGAATAGGGACATTTATACAAATATGACATTTTCTACACCCTTTCCCCTTGTTCTCAATACTGCATCGTATTTATACACTCGTAGAGTAATTAATCTCTTTTAATAAACAAGAAAAAATAAGATAACAAAACGAGTCCCCCAATTACTTGCCACTGCATACCCATCCCATTAATCCATCCTGACACGCCAACCCATGGTTTAGAGTGTCTACCTAGTTTGTTGTAGCGAAATAAAACTCTTTAGTAGCAAATAGATTACACGCCAGAAACAAATTACTGTTCTGGTGGGGTGTATTTAATGATTTACTTTAAATTCTCTGCATAGGAGACTGATCTTAAAGTGAAAAGTGAACACAAGGGAAAATAACGTGTTGGAACCAACACAAAAAATCGTCTAGTACATCCAATTGGGATTGAACCCCAACCTTCCTATCACTGGTGATTATATACAATGAGAGCCTAGTGCCTGAAAAACCACTTGGCCACCCCTGTGTAACACATTTCTCGCTATTAGTTGCAGAGCTTGCATTCAACATTCATGACATATAGTATAGTGAAGCGTTTAGTGCCAATTGAGTAATTTAACAAGTCTAGATTGGTTTTTTCCATTGTGATAAAGTGTAAAGTAATTTCAAATAATTCTATTTTTACGCCCGTTTCCTCTGTGTCCTCTTAAATGATTGTTCCTTGCCTAGTACAAAAACAATAAATCATCGAAGTTCTAGTATACACTCAAATCTTCTACAGAGAAGAAATACGAGTCATTATTTTCTTCCACTCGTATTGGTAAACGTCTTACTACCTGTTCAGGTTAGACGCATTATAATAATTACTCTAATGGGGTAGGAATTAGGGACGTAGAATTTTAGAGGTAAGCTACCCCTATTTGCCTGTAAGGAGAGTTGGAAACTATTTGGGAAATACCACACTAAGTACACTCGACCGGGATTCAAGCTGCGATCTCCCCATCGACAGTAGGTTAGTATAACACGAGAGTCACGCCTTAGACAATTCGATCACTGAAGCAAGTTTCGTAAACGAATGTGGGAGGATAGCCTAACTCAAATATACAAATTACAAGCGAGTGATTATTATTGTTCAAGCTAGCAATATTTTAACTCACGTGATATACTTTGCGGGAGGCACAATATCTGTCAGGGTAGTTTTGGTCTGGTTTGTCAATGACGGTGAGATTGGGGTTCAAATCTTGTTCGGGTGTACTGAGGATGTTTTTTCTTAAATGGTTTTTATACTCTCCCTCCACGCAAATGGTGTTCCATATTCTCTAAAATTCAATATCTCTCATACCTACTCCTTTCGCGTGATCTAATATATAATTTGATAAGACCATTTACGGTTATTTAAAATTTGAAAAAATGGCTTAACCGATTTTAAAGCTTAGGGGGCCAGGATATCGGTGAAAATAGTAGATTTAAATGAAAAACCTATTTTCTTAGCGAGTGTTCGGCTTCTCTGCTGTGTGTGCAGTGGCCAATCCATACAATCAATCTTTGATTCCTGATTACATCACCATTGAGACTAAATAAATAAGGATTTCTATGGTGATATCAAAAAATAATAATTCAACAGATGAGCCACCGTGGACATCGCAGAAAAACGGGAAATCAGCCTATCAAATCTCTCAATTATATACAGAAGTTTGTGTGTTTGTATATTCACAAATAAATTCAAAAAATGTTGAACTAATCTAGACAGGAATTTGTTTTATATGCATCCTTCTACTCTCATGACGAAAACATGCTCTCGGTTTTCCTGTTAAAACCTAATTAAATTGGTAGCTTATTAAAGATATTGTCTTATACCACGCGAACACAGCTATTTTCTATGAATATAATGAATTATTGAATGTAGTATTTTGGTTTTCTGTTTAATATGATCGTCAAGTCCCTTGCAATCAAAAGAGTAATTACAAAATATATTTCAATCTGAAATACAAAGAGAAACTATAGTTTTTTTTCTGTTGATTGTTCCATATGGGCATTAGTAAGTAAATACTGTAGGATAATTTTGACAAATAAATGTTACACGTAATGTTCTGCATCTTTATTCTATTTGATCCCATATTTACATTTACAGTATACATATTCAGATGTATTCAATGGATGACTTGTTCGATTCGAGGGCAAGTTAACCCGAGAGTAAGAAATAATTATATTAGCAAAATATAATATATGTGCGTGTTAAAATCTACTTTTAATTTTAATTTTAATTTTGTGGTATTTAACGTGTACTTTCTGAACCGACTGATTACACTGGTATGCATTTTAAGACTCTGTTTCTGCTTCATGAGCAAAAATAACCTATTTTAGTTAATGGATGTGCTCTAAATCTGAATCTGTAATTCAGATTTTCCTTATCACATCAGTTGTTATGTAATTTTAAAAATTAAATAGAAAAAACTTGAAAATTGACGAAGTTCATTTAAAAAAATATTTAAACACACTACTGTAAATAAAATAACTGTTTCTAGTTAATCAGAATGTCCTGAATCCCATTCTGTGTTCATTTCCGCTATCTCTTCAGGTTTTCCTGTAATTTGTTAAATGAAAACGAAAAAACGTCAACATTGGCTAAGTTAATTTTAGTCCTATATATATTTATTTAAAAGTGATAAGCTAACTTATATAACTGTTTTTAGTTCAACAAAGTGTCCTGAATCCCAATATATATTCATATTTTATGTATCGCTTCAGGTTTTCCTGTAATTTTTCTTAATAAGAACGAAACACTTCAAAATTTTATCATAAAAAAACACGTCAAATGAAGTTCATACTTTGAAAATAAATATATTAACACAATATAGCTCGCGAACGTATATAATTAATTCATAATCCTTAATTTATTAATTTAAAAAATCCCTTACTTAGTTGCGGATGTTCCAAATGTCTTGTTGTAGTTCAAAGCCTTCCTCCGTTTGGATGCTCTGCGGTGACTATCAGATGAATCCCTTTTAATGCACCAGAAATAATCTGCCAGCATTGCTTCACTTCACTTTCTCTGGTACCTTACTTCTAAGACTTTAATATCCTGATGGAATCTTTCACCCTGCTCCTCACTCACCGCACCAAGATTTTGGGGTAAACAGTCAATATGGCTATGTAAAAATTGAAGTTCCACACTCATGTTGAAACCTAGAATTATGAAGTTGTCTAGCATTTCCTCGGTAATATCCCTGTAATTTTCCGCCTTTTGGCTACCGAAGAAATTATCAGTCAATCTCTTAAATAAAAACCAGGACGTTATTTTCCGTTTCGTTCGTGGGGGACGGGGAATGTGGATCTCTCACAAGGTCTCGTATCTGTGGTCCATCAAATGTGCCAGCTTTAATTTTTGCCTCGATTTTCTTGGTAAATCTCGTTTTTATATCTGGAATAACTTTGTTTTTGCTGTCCAGGCTGGTAACAAATTGCTTCATAATCCCAATCCAAATTTTAATACGGAGTGGGGGTTAAAGAACTTTCTCTTTAGGAATAAGTGGTTCGTACAACACATTACTCCCCTTCCCCCTGTACAAGATCTGATCTAGGAGGCCAGCCTCTTATTTCCCAGTGTTGAGAACGTTCTTTACTATTCCATTCACAAAGGAAACAGGGAAACTTAGTTAAACCAGATTGCTTACAAAGGAAAATTTTTAATATCTTAAAGTCTTCACATACCATCCCCATATGCTCATCATATTTAAGCTTCTCTAACATGAGTTTAATGTTGTTTTATGTTTGTTTTAAGTGGACAAAGTATCTAAGGAGTACAGAGGGAAGTAAATTACCAATATGAAGAAGAACTGCTTTAAGAATTCTTAAAGAAATATCTACAAATAATCTCCAATTAGTGGGATCGTATTTAAGGCCAAGCGCATTAATTAAACCTTCTATGTCTTTGCAGTACATAAGTTCACCCGTTTTAGAAAAAATACTGTACAAACTCTGTCTCTTTGTGTCTAAACCATAAAAATGTAGTCCCGGGGGAAAATATTGTTTTTTCTTTCAGTCATGATCTTAACAGTTCTGCACTAACTCTTGGTAGATCCAAGTCTTTAAGTCATTAAGTTCACTTTGAATGAAATGTTTAGGTGACTGGGATGTCTAGGCATTCTGTTTCTGCTTCCATTTCCGAAGAGAGGTCAGATTCTGATGAATCTGTTTTTTCTAGCTTCTGTGGGGGATGTGGAATTGGAACATTTTCACTAGAAGGAACAGGACGAATGATAGATTTTAAACAGGGATACACCACAGTGAGTCTGTTTTTACTATTTATGCCTCTCACATTATATAAACTAAAATAACATCTGCTAAATGGTCTTGAGGTTCACACCACACCATAGGAACACCAGAACCTCATGATCTCCGCTTGCCGTTAAACTACTGATTCATATTAACATTAAAAGAAAAATATACACTGTGTGGGCACCATGATTTGTCTTGGTCACCAAGTTTCACACCAAAATATGACACATAACCTTGCTTATAAGTGTCAGTAATGTTTCGTCTTAGCTTTTTGGAAGCGTATAACTTCCACACGTATAGCAAAATAAATCTGTATGAGCAACGCACGCACGACGTGATATTCTAAGAAACAAGATTTTTGTTATCAAAGATTACTTTACACCTGCATCCGAAGAAGCTTAAACATTGACTGAAAATGACAAAATAACTTGCTTGTTGACCAAACAGGAGGACGCAACAATACAGTGTTAATAGTTACGCACTATACAGGTTAACACATGTACAAATGAAGCATACATTTTCATGTTTCCTAACAATATTATGCAAGAATAGAACAAATTAAGAGATAGTTTGTTTACAATTGTTATTTGTATATTGCTTTATAATATTTTTTATGATCCAATCAATTATAAATTACCAGTTTCTAACATGGTTGTAATTTTAATATGTTAAGATGTGTAAATTATTTACTAAATAGACATTTTCAGAAATGTTGAAAAAATTTATATTTCTCAAAAATTTGACGTGATGGAACGAAACTAAATATGGGTTTTGTGACTATCCATAAAGGGGAACTGAAAAATATAAACAGCTTTTCTGAAGCAAAGTGTTTGCATACCAGTGTTATCCATCCCATTACACGACTTATAAAAAAACTTAAATCTAGAACAAATATAACACCTAGCCCCCGGCCATTAATTCCTCCCTTTGAAAGGGTAAACCCACATTTCCCCATGTATACATATTTTGACCATTCCAGGAAACCAACCCGGGACCCTAGGCTCAGCAGAAATATACGCTACCGACAGATTTAAAAATGTCTGATCTATGTGTTAACAATATGACTTCAAGACCAAGAAAGTTAGCACAAGTATTTCAGGATGCTTGATGATGTGCTTCTAAACGGCTTTTTTTAAATTTACTTTTACTTATTTTCTGAGCCTAGCTATTCAGGATGTTTGGCTGCTTGTGCAGGTATCTCCAAAACCCATATACCTGAAAATATGAACCTTTACCCTCTTATCGTAGCAAATATAAGAGTTCCAAATTGACCAAATTTGTAATTATTATTTTGAGCGTAACATTTTCAATAATTTGACCACCGGTTTGGTTAACTCAAAGGCCAATCCAATTTGGCATATATTTACGTAACTAAGGAAATGTTATGTTGTGCACAGCAGGTGTTTTTACTCTAACATAGTATTACCGAGTTCAACACCTTAAACTACGGGATGAGATACGTGGATAACTCCAAAACAAGAAAACTTAAAAAGGGAGAGATTTAGCAACCTACGTTCTTAAGACAGCCTTAGATTTTGCTATTAGCCATATTGTGAACCTGAACTCTTAAACTGCGTTATCACCATTGTGAGTGTTCTTTGTCGGTGTTTATTTTTACTTTATATATTACACATTAATACAAATTAAAAATACATACTTGTTATATAATATATAACAAGTAGACACATACAACAACTCTTAAACACTAGACCGTGAACAACTGACCATATGACTACAAAATCAGGTAGACTTTGAAAATTGAAAACTTTGCATACGTACTAAGTAAAAATTAAGGATGCAAAAGTTAAAAATAGTAGCGATTCTTTTTTTAAAGTTGATCTCAAAGGAGAAATGTCAATCTTCATTCTAAAGATATTTATTAAATACCCCTCCCAAACCTCACAATGTAAACTTCAGGAGCTCGCAGCTAATTATATGCATATATATGTGTATGTATATGTATGTATATATATCAGTTTATATAATATTTGCATTGGTATATAAAGTACTTTTCTTTGGTAAAAAATATAAATACTAAAATCTTAATCAAGGGGTTTTGTGCAAAAAATATATAAATTACTGCAAAATTATGTTTGTACTAAACAAACCATTAATAGTAGGTTATACATTTAAAATGTTGTTTACTTGGTTTCTTTTACTTCTTCTTTATATTCAAATATTTGTCTTTGATCTCAAAATGGCTGTTATAATAATAACCAGGAATAACATATATTTTACAAATATTCACTTTTCCCTGGACTTGGGTTAAAGTTCTCACCTCAAGACCCGATACTCTTGGGTTCAAAACCAGCTGGGGCTGACATATTTTTCTTGATCGATAAAAATCCGTAGCACAACTTTGTTTGGTGGAGAAGTAAAGCCATATTTCCGATGTCAATTGTGGCATGTGAAAGAACCCTAGAAGGTATGTGAAAATACCTTTCCCGAAAAAATTTGTAGATACTTTCGCTCCTGCTCATAGAAATTCTCGTGTGGCTGGTATAATAACTCGGTTCATAAAGATCACGTTAAATACATCAAATAAATCATAGACTGGGGAAATGCTATTCACTTTCATAGTTATTATAATCAATCGCTTTTAAATCTTTACTAAATATGTGTAAAATGATTTAATTTGTACTGTAAAATCATTCCTTTTGATATCACCATGAAAAAAATTGTCAAACATGACCTTAACATTGATTTAAACATTTTATAAGCAATACAATGGTTAATAACATAGCATTATAAGAGTACTACTGGTACTAAAAACTGGGGAATGAATGGAATACTTTTAATAGCCTTTTTAACATAGGCATTTTAAGCACTGGGGGTGGGGGGTGGGGTACGTATATAAGATGATAGTCTTGTCCTATCTGGTTTGCTGTTGGCAGGGATATAAGGACTCGAATCACGACTAGGAGACTCTTTTTAGGTGGCTTTTACTAAACTACTTACAATTCTCTACCCACTCCACATTCAAATACGAGCACACTTCCTCTAAATGCTACTTATTAACTAGTGAAAAATGCGATTATCTTATATGGGTTTTAAGACATGGCTAAAAAAACTTTCAATTCTGCTATCACTGAGAGTTTGTTAAGTATTACTATGTCGTTTCATCGCGTCTTACAAGCCATCCAGGCAAAGAGACGCCAACGACCATATAAGTGCTGTAGCTAGGTTAATACCAGAAAGTCTTTAGACTGTCGCTAAGCGAAAAATTAAAATTAATCAGATTTGTCTCCAAACCAAAAATGCATGAATTAATCAGAACTGAATGTAAGATGGATCAGTGGACTGAGGTAATCCCCGGATCCAGAACGATGTCGTGATTTGTGAATGACAGATACATAGTTTAGAGCTCTTCTGTAGACCGAAGCAATGCATTATGCGTTCTTGCTGTACGGTAGTTCAAAAATCAAAATTCTGCACCATTGAAATTTAAAATAATGAACATGAACTTGACAGAAAATTAAGGAAATTCACTATTTGCCAGACTAGTTGCTAGGCGCTAAAAATTAAAATTAGTCGTTTCAGACACGTAAGAGTCGTTAGGTATAGCGACAAAGTCGCTACAATTGCAACACCGTCCAGGCATTCTAAGCACACTATAGGGGTAGACATTAGAGGTAATGTACCTACACTTGCGTGAAGGGAGAGTGGTAAACTATTTGGAGAATACTATCCTCAATACGCTTGCCAGGAATTCAAGCCCCGACCTTCGTGAAATTAGCGAGCCAGACTGGCTGTTGGGCTGTTTGCTCATTTTTTCTGGCACCTCGTCCTACTACTCGTTCGGGCTATACGCTTATTTACTAATTACGCTAATGGTTTTGAGGATTAGGAAGGTTATTTTAATAGGAAGTTTACTCACATTTATATAGAGGGAGAGTGGAAAACCATTTTTAGAAAAAAACTCAGTACACTCGACCAAGATTTGAACCTCAATATCTTCGTCATCGGCAGTCTATTCTACTGCAAGAGTACCGTGTTAGACCATACATCTACCTAAGCGGGTTGTTTGTTAATTGAGTGCGTCTGCAGTATACCAGGTACCACCCATCCCAATCAATAGAAAGAGTTACCCAATCTGTATCAACTTGTTGGCGTGTTTTGTTGCGGCTGGATAGAACATCTCGGGACCAATCATGTGGAGCCACGAGAAGCTACGTGTTGGGAAGCTAATCCCGGAAGCTAAATTCAAATACGTCAATTCTTGTTTTATTTTTCTGACCGTAGCCTTCAAGATAATGGGCCATATTACACAATGGTGCATATAGGGACCGCCAAGGTCAGGGGTGCGCTGTTAAATTATAATCTGATTTGAGGAAGATGTGGATGGAATCTGATTTGAGGGAGATGTGGGGGTCTGTAATTGATTAACGGTGTAATACACTGGAAGATAATTATGTGTCAACATAGTTGCTTATTAACCTCTTACTGGACTAATGGTTGATTATTTGCTTAAAGTTAAACTTCCCCATCCTTTCATCGTGGGGCTAGATCATTAATGTGTTGGCAAGAGCTAGAATACAGGCCCGTCTAACCCCAAGGAGAACACTTAGCTTAGGTAAGTAATACAGTTCAAGCCAGACGTCACATTGTGGTGTGGTTCTCTGCGTTATACTTTAAATAAAAAATGAAAATCAAGACCAAAGAAACAGTTTTGCCACATTAAAAAAAATAAAAAAAAATTTAAAAATAATTATTTTAATACAAAAAACCCGCTCTTTAATGGGACCTAATCTCACTGCTGTGAAATGAAGAATACAGTAAACCACACTTGGGTGCGAAGTTGGGTCTAAGAAGGTCTTATTTTTCCGGGTAATCGGATGTGAGATGGATTTTATTAGACACAATAATACGCTTAAAATAGAAATTGCAACAAAGTGCAGCTATCTGCATATTTTATTTGACAAATTAGTGATTTTGATCACTTTAATATCTACTAGTTAAATGTTTGAATTATTATTATTATTTTGTATTTTAAAGAGAACTATATTAAGATGGATGCCTCCTCTATCAAGCGTGCACAGAATTTCACTCACTGCATGTTCAGGATATCATAATCGTGGGCAGGGTTTATTTTATGGGGGTAATAGCTAGATCAACACCCCCACCCCTGTGAGAATCTATTTTAATTATTTTTAACAAGTGCAATACATTAAAAACAAGAAACAATCAACGTTTTATTTGACAAGATAATTCTTTGAAAAACCAGCGTATTAATTACCATTCAATCAATGGACCAATCAAAAGATAGGATCTCAAGACTACACCAACACCTTTAATGCCAATTCTAAAAAAAAAGTATTTTATTCTTTTGTTTTTACAATTTTGCCTCTTTTATTTTGTGGCTAGTGCAAGAGTTAGCACGATCTAAATGCTTCCTTCTAACGAACATCATGGTCTTATGGTTTAACCATACATATTTTAATAACGTATATGTCCTACAATATGCACCCTAGTGTAACAAGTTTCCAGGTTTCCCTCAGGAGGACAGTGCGGTCACAGTAAAACACCTCGGGATTTCTTTGGAAGAGTCTGCCTCGCATGTCAAATATATGTATTCTAATTACTTGTGTCACGGTACCAACAAGTATTTTTTAAAAGAACACATGAGACTCTTAGCCTGGGGAACGTTCGTTGCTCTACATTCTGTTCAGGACCTCGCTCGTTAAACCAGTATCCCAAAATAACGAGAAAAACTATAGGTCATTTCTCTTGCATAATTATAAATCATGTATGATTTGGTCTACTTAACAATTTGAATACAAAATAAAAATTGAAATGTTTCAATGTTTTTATAAGATGACAATTAGTTGCTTTCTTATCGTTCAATTTTCACCCCCATTGAAACCAAATAAACTTACGTAAATTAAAACGAGGTCTGGTGTATCATTTTTTTTATAACATTTTGAATTATTTAAAGTAAATAAAGATCAAGGTTATTTAATTTAATGTGTGCCGTGTGTACCAGTAGGTGCACTGATAAAAGTATCAGTATATTTTTCTCTGATTGGTTACTGATGAGGGATGTATGTGGATAGGTTTGGTGCTTTGAGGGTGAGATAAAATGAAATTAAATCTGCTCCACTCAATTGTTTTAATAAAAGTTGCTTTAATTATTGTTTTAAATTATATTTTCATATAAATCTATTTATAACTGTATCTACACTCATCAATAGTATTGATATATTTATCTCTTTGCCTTATAATATATTCAAAACTCTAACTATGAAAAGAGTAATAGATTTTGAAATCCTGTACGTCTTTAACAGTTAATATTACTAAGGAATAATAAAACAAACAAATTCAGCATTTAAAAAATCCACGATTATACTTTGGTATAAACTCTTTAATTTTTAAAAACGTTGATCAAAAGTAAAATAATTTGTTCGATAGCTGATTGTTTCATGATATTAAAATAGGTATTCTGGCTGTTAAAAGTGAAACATGGTGCCATACATTAAAAAAAAAGGTTTATATTTGTTTATTAATGAAAAACATAATTATATAAAACGAATATTTTCCTGCGGGGATGTATATGCTAGATATTTTTGAAGTTATAACATAACAAACCTTTCTCCGGGTTATTTCAATAGGGTTTTCATGTGCAATTATTATTCAAATATGAGTACATGGAGCGTGTAAGGTTAGCCAAGAACGCTGTATTACCATAACATGTATTTTATTGAAACAAACAAGACATCTGTACTTTCTACGAATCTAAAAGAACATGGAAATGTATAAATAAGCAATGGCCAATGTGAGGTAATATATGAGACATACCAGTGTGGGTTTATTAATCCCTTTCAATTTTCACCGACATGTTTTTAGGGGTGGTATCGTATGGACCATTCGATCACCTAAGGGGGTCCATAGTAGGTGAGGTACAAGGAGGGTTCACTGTGGACAAGATTAATTCAGACTAAGAATCTGAAAATAACAACATAATACTTTAAAAAACCTAATCAGTGTCTCGTTTACACGTATGTGATGCCAACTTTGAGAGCGAGCTGATTACCACGGGCTATATTCACCCTCAAGGTCAGCGCCATGCATAGTTTATACACATATGTCGACTCGTACCACGTATTCACCCCCTTTGAACGTCCCACTGTGGAAAATTAAAAGTATCTTGTACAGTAAAAAAAAGGATTGTTTTTATTTTAAATAATTTTCTACGAAGAAAAACAATCTAACTACAACGTTCTACTAGAGTTTGCTTCTCTACTGGAGTTTTTAGACATACACCACACCTTACTAAGCATCCCAACTATCAGAATATGTACACTAGTGTGGTATACATAAGTAAGGTAGCATTTAGAGAGAGTGTGCTTAGAGTGGGATGGAAGGGGATGCGAGAAATAGCCAGTATTTCTGCACTTTTTTAAGGAAAAATAAATGTTTGGCCAAAATAAATAAATCAATACTCCAGTATAAACCTATAATATAATTTCTTCCCTACGGTGACCACAACAGTTGTTGAATATCTGTTGAGGGTGTCCTAAAATTTAACGACAACGTTTTCTCTTCATTTAAAAAGTTTCTCATCTAATGCTGCTCACATAATTACGAGTATTTAGGAACAGTTGATATCACTATTTGAAGAAATTAAACACTAATGTTTGTACTGAAAATATATTTGACTTATTATGGTCAAAAAATGTTTTGATTTAACAACTGCAAAAACACTGCCCTTTTATCGCGTTCCCTTCCATCTTATCTTAAATATGCGTGGATCGAGTCTTAGTAGGCGAGAAATGGCCACGTGGTCGTTCAGCTCTAACTGTGGATTCACACATTCATCGAAAAACTAGTGCAAAACAGAAAACGTGGTCACGTGACAAGTTCTAGGCCAATCACAAGCTATTCGCCACATTGGCGTGAGCTGTTCTGCTAAAGTTCAACTCATCTCTACTTTGTCCGCTCTGCCTGAGATATTCGGCTCAAGAGAACCAATCAGATCTCAGAACCAATCATCTCAAACCATTGCGCATGTGCAATTAACAACGCATGCGCTGTAGATCCAGAAGCAAGCAGACATCTTCGTTGGCCTTTGTGAGGAGATTTGAAATAACCTGTTAATGTAAAGCGTTTATATCGGTGTATTGGATTGTGCCACGACACAGCGTTATAATTTGAAAACATCCATCGGGAGAATTATCTAAAATAAATGTGTATCTAATATAAAATAAAATATGTTGATAATTATATGTTTTAAGTTAGCGTTGCGATGCATCATGGGTCAACATACAGAGTGAATTTATGTGCCACTGAGGCAAACTCTACTTTATATTTTCTGTGAACGTATGAATCAAGTTTGACCCAATATTTAATAATATGATGCGTTATTTCAAAATAAGGATCACACCAAGATAAAGTCGAAAGATTCTAACAAGGCTCTTTTCCTTTGACAGCCTTATAGGATGAATATTATTCATAAATAAATGGTACAGAACTCCGCACGGACTTTCTCGCTCTATTGTTAGTTATTTACTCAAAACTCGAAATATTTGTGAAACAAAATAATATAAGCTAGCAAACTATGATATAAATTTCGCTAGGCTTTCGTAAAACTTTTTTGACTGACAGTTTTAAATTCTGTAGTTTTATTTTTAAAGTATAAATGTTATCATTTGAATATTAAAATTATGACTTTCAGTTAAAATTTTCAACATTCCATTAGAGGTTGCACATCTTATGGTATTATTGAATTGCTATTAAATTCCTGATTTATAAATTTAGACCCAAAAAAAGGCAAATATTAACTATTGATTCTGGAATGATAGAGATAGATCAGTGCTGTATAAACATTTCTCCTAAGAGGTTAAAGGAAAAAGAATATGTACTTCTTGAGGGACTTACTAAGATTTACTTACTCTATGGCATTAATAAATTATTGCATTAAAACTTAAGTAGTATCTCTTCACAACTAAAGCTCACAAAGTTGTATTAATATATTTGCCAATATCTCAGAAAACATTGGTTTAGTAAAAATATATTTCAAACAAAAGTTTTTACTTTTAATAGTAATTTAGTATCTCAAATAGTTGCGGCGATGCGGAAAATTCCACCTCTGTAAAGTACCCTTAAAGTCATTTTCATGGAAAAATTAAAATAGTCATTTTATTTATAATCTTAATCAACGTATAGATACGAAATTTAATCAAAATCCTTATAGCTGATTTTGAGAAAATTAATCTTTACACTTTTAGCCGTTTATTAAACTCTAAATTTTAAGGTTGGACATTAACACAGATGGAATTGCTAAAACCACTTTTATAGGGTTCGTGGGGTCATAAAACTTCAACATCTATCAACATCTCTGTGGTAGTGTTTTTTTTACTGTTTAATACTTTACCATTAGTCTCCGGAAAATTTAGAATATATATATATATATTTGAGTGTAGCTTGCAAAATAATGGTTTTTAAAAATATGTTTCAAATAACATATTTTAAATATAAATATACCTACATATTTGCAATCATAAGTAATTTTATATCTTAAATAGTTCGGAGACATGATGTAAAATGAGAATTTACGCATCAGACCAAAACCCTTTAAGTCAATTTGATTTAAAAAAATGAGAATAGCCATTTTGTTTGTAATATTGGTCAATGCTTAGAAATGAAATTTAATCAAAATAGTTAGAGCCAATTTTGAGAAAATATAATTTTTCTCTTTTCACCCCTAAGGAAACTACCATTAATTTTAAGGTTAGATATCCAATTTCAAAAACCTCTAGGGTCAAACCTATGAGAACCCTCGATATCAAGTTTTAGCGTGATCGGTAAAATAGTTTAGGCTCTAGTCCGAGGTACAGACAGACAGACGGATATTCAAAAGCCACTTTTTTGGATTCGGGAGGTCATGAAACGTCGACATTCATCAAATTTCGAGTTAAAATTTTTTGAGGATAACAATACTTTCTCTACCTGTAAGATAGCGAGAAAGTAAAAATAATGTTTGCAAATGTAACATTAGCTTATTTTCAACGACACTTTAAACCTATTTGTAGAGTAACGAGACTAGTCTTGATGAAAAAGGACTTAAGATTTAGCTTTCTTTTATCAAATAAAGTATTTTTGGTAGATTAACAACAGGCAGTTTTAAGATAGTTTAGAGCTATCAGTGAGCTTTCCTCTTTACCTTAAAATAAAAGATTCGTATATTTCTTTGTTCTCTTCCTATTTATATGACAAAGGGTTCGTTATATGTGAAGAGTGAAAGGGAGTATAAACTTAAACAGAATCTTATATATTATTTTTGTTGTCAATATCCCTTTTTCTCAACTAATAAAAAGCCTAGAGCGATGAATAAGGTATCAGTGGATAGGATTTTTTACCAACTTATGAAATAGCATACTCAGTTTACGTTAAATAACATTGTTTGTTTAAAATTTAAGTTAAAATAAAAACCTATACATTATTACTGTTGTCAATAAGTCTCAGGAATAGACGCTTCAAAGAGTTGAATGGTACTTGCCAAATACTGTATTTACTCATTGAAAAATCTATATAGCCTTTTCAAGATTCACTAAATCTAACAATATTTTTGTACCAATTACCGAAAATAACAAACAAAAAATTCAAGATGATTGTATTCTGACATCAAATATTGTATGCATAGATTTATTGTGTTTTGTAAATACGTTCACATTAATAAACTATCTTTGCTATCTTGTGTATACACTTCCTTACAAAAGACTTAATATTTTTATTGGGAGGGGGGGGGGCGGCGGCAGGGGAAGGTTGAATG
>CABFOW010004465.1:44180-55972 GCA_902141385.1 Timema californicum
AGTTCTACTGTTCACAGAACTACTAGTAAGACTATAGTAATGATAATAACATGGAGGGAGAGAGGTCTACTGTTCACAGAACTACTAGTAAGACTATAGTAATGATAATAACATGGAGGGAGCAAGTTCTACTGCTCACAGAACTACTAGTAAGACTATAGTAATGATAATAACATGGAGGGAGCGAGGTCTACTGTTCTCATAAGTACTTGTTGCAATAACGGTGAGAATATCTAAATCTACACGAAGGGAGCTGCGCATTCTCTCTCGTTTTATTCTAATATCCGCCTGCACAAGTGTGTGTTCTACCCTCACGTCAGGCACAGACGACGTGTGTGAATTTCCTTACAAGACGTCGCCATGTTTAAAACGAACAAAACCCGTCGGGCGTACGTCCGCCCCTGGGCCATAGAATACCCTCTTTACGACTTGCCTCTCTCTGCCTGAGTTCGCTCGAGAAAACACCACCATGGGCTGAGCTGATTAGAAGGAAGCAATTATTACAACAGGACCCAACACTAGAACAGGGGTTGTTGTAAATTTGTTTAGTTAGAAACAGTTTGAAAATAAATGGAACTTTGCGTAATATGACTTGTGACAGTGAAGTTAAATACACCTTCTCTGATTCAACAGAACAAAATGAAATTAGGACATAAATACATAGGAAAAGTAAATAAAAAAATAGTTTTACAGTTTTATTAAAATTAATTTTAGCTTATAAAATACATGTTTGGATTCGCCCATCTTGCTACCCATATAGGCTTTACTCATATATGCACGATCTTTGAAAAATAACAAACTAAACGGAAACTATCTGATAACATTCCAGACCACCGCTCCATAATCTGCACTTGTGGTTCACTACAGTCCAAAGTTCATAAGAAAAACCTTATCTGACAGTATAAAAGTTACTATAATCCAATTTTCACAGGAATTGTCTTTTACAAAAGATACAAACACTTCATTTTGTGTCTAAACGGTAAGACCTATCAAAAAATGGCTCTGGAATTACATTAGTTTGCATCTACTTGCAAAGAAAACGTGTTGGGGGGAGTGGGGTGTTTAGGTGGTTTATTCAATAATAATTCTTGAATAAAATCTCGCAGTGTTGCTGCCCTATTTGAAGCAAAAATTACAAAAATTGGTAGATATTTCTGAAGATATTGAGTTATGAAAGCCCTTAAATCTGTTTCGAGTAAATTGTATTAATAACGCTAATGTGGTAGAAACGAGGAAGGTATACTTTACAGGAAATGTACAGTACAGTAGCTAAGATTTATGTGCAGAGAAAGTGGGAAAGCGATCGTTAATACAGGCCATTCCACTCTTAAATTGGAGTAAAGGTCTTATGAATCACGCAGTTATCGAATATTTTCCACTTCCGACAAAGTGAAATTTTTTACATAAGAAACTTATCAATTTATACCAAATGTCTACACTTTATGGTGAGTTAAAACAGTTGACATTCGGTTTATTTAAATAATTGTGTATTACTGTTGTTATATTATTTTTACTATTATTAATATTATTAAACCCGCTTTAAATAGACCATACACAAATTCACCTGCTATGATTAAGTCAGGGTTTTAATTCTGGCATATTGAGCAGAGATGGTTTTTACAAATCAATTAAAACAATTTTTTTCCCTCTATCAATGCACGTGTGTGTTCAATTTCTTAAACAATTAATGAACTCATTCATATATTATTAGATTACTTATAGTATAACAAGTCGATTATAGCTCTAGATTTACGTTCGATAAAAATTAGGATTAAATCACCCAAAACCACGCAGGCCTGCACTAAGATGAAATCCGAGACACAACACCAAAATCTTACCACTGGTAGACAGACTTCTTAGACTTTGGTTTGAATAACAGTAGAGAAAATGAAAACATTTTTCTAAGCAAGGCCGTAGTCAGGGATATGTGGGGGTGGGGGTGGGGTTATTTGGTGGTCCAAACCCTCCCGAAATTTTATGGATAAAATACAGCCATATGGCTTTATCTATGGTTCAAATAATATCAAAATTATGGTACAAGTACAAATCAGGGAGCTGTGTTACCATAAAGAGCACTTCAGAGAAGTTCTAGAGGTTTTTAATATTCCTAATTTTTCCTAGTCTTCGGTAGCTAGGGTGTTTTGTTGCCATAAACAAAACACTCCAGATATCTTCTAAAACAGTTTATCATTTATAATTGTCCTAGTCTTTGTCAATTGGAGGATATGCCCACAAACCCCCTACCTGAAATTTTTGCCTGGATACGACCTTGTTTCTATGCGGCATACATTAATATAATTCTACTATATTATTTGTGTTATTTTATAGGTAGTAATAGTATCGACCAAAAGTGACAGCTGCAGTTAAAATGACTTAATGTATGAATATATTAACATTGTTTTACTAACATTAGTAACTAACCTCTACTGTTCTTCCCACAAAAATCATACCATGCGCTTCAAACTGGTGGGTTTTGCCTTTCCAAGAGAACATTAGTTCACATTTACGACTGTTATTATTAGGGGGATTCGTTGTGCTAAGCTCAGCTGCGCTATATTTATATTTACACATATTGTTACATCTGGTGACTGTGTTTTGGTTATAAGCAACTTATACTAAATTAAATCAAAAACAACATTTTATTGTTAAGGAAAGTTGCTAAGAGTAAGTCTAATGGTATTTGCATGGAAATATAAAAACAATCACGTGATTAAAGAATTCCAGATAATTATTTTTTGTGTATTTTACGCGCACTTTTCTTACACAATGGTTATATCAACACACATTTCTTACACAATGGTTATATCAACACACATTTCTTACACAATGGTTATATCAACACACATTTCTTACACAATGGTTTTATCAACACACATTTCCTACACAATGGTTATATCAACAAACTTTTCTTACACTATTATTATATCAACACACATTTCTTACGCAATGGTTATATCAACACACATTTCTTACGCAATGGTTATATCAACACACATTTCTTACACAATGGTTATATCAACAGACTTTTCTTGCACAATGGTTATATCAACACACATTTCTTACGCAATGGTTATATCAACACACTTTTCTTACACAATGGTTATATCAACACACATTTCTTACACAATGGTTATATCAACACACATTTCTTGCACAATGGTTATATCAACACACATTTCTTACACAATGGTTATATCAACACACATTTCTTACACAATGGTTATATCAACACACATTTCTTACACAATGGTTATATCAACACACATTTCTTACACAATGGTTATATCAACACACATTTCACAAGCTAACCTAATACTTGGAAAAACACAAAATTCAGTCATCCAACTATTTACCCATGATAGATTCTTGACCATGCCAGGAATGGCACCCTGGACCTCAAGCTCATTTGGCACACACGAAACCGACTGTAGTAAGATGTTTGACTCATGCCAGTGAATTCAGCCAGGATTCGAACACTGACCTAACTACTAATGGTGACATAATGTGTATAAATGAAGAAATATATTTGTTTCCATATGAAGGTAAAATTGACTAAACATTGCACGTTGTATTATCAGTTTTCATGTGAATGGTATTTACTAACCTAATTCTTCAGTTTACAACGTCACGACTGTTTAGTAGTGATGCGTTCTTCAAGCCAGGGTAGCGTGAGAATCTAGCTTCACAATCCTAAACTTCAAAACACCATCACGGGAGATGCTAGTGGCTCGTAGCTTTTTTGGTTTCACAAATAAAAATATTAGAGCTATTTTAATTTCTTTAAAATAATATAGCGATGTAAAATCAAATGAAATATTGATTCTAACAAGCCAATTTTTTCACGTTTTACTTTAAATATTTCTAGAGTTATAATAATAAAAATAATAATAATTTTTAATTTTTTTTTTCAAACCTCATATAAGAATTTACATTTCAGAATTTGCAGGCGTTGTTAATGACTATTACTACAGCCTACATAACAATATTGACTTTCCACACGATATTAACGACACTTATGACGCAATAGTCTATTTGTAAACTTGGGAAATTAAGACACATATAATATTCATATTTTGTAAAAAAAAAAGTTGTTTGAAAAAAAATTAATATTTTTTATTGCTTTTATTAGTGCATAAGTGAATGCCATATAATGATAATTTCATAGAAGTAACGACGTTCATTATTAAGCTATAAAATGGCAACTCCCTTGGGTAGAAAAAGGACAGCGATTACGTAGAAGCCAATGGGTTGAACAGATATAAAAAGTGTCCATAAAAATTTGTAGGGTCTACTGAAATTTAAGAGGTGAATAGCCTATAGTTGAATACAGCCTCAGCGCATCCAGCTGGGACTTGAACCCTGACCTCACCATCACTGCTAAACCAGACCAATTGAGCTTGACCTTTTGACCATGTGACTACCAGCGCAGGTAAGAATATACTAACTTATTATATTATTTGATTCTTTTAAAATCAAATTATCCATAGTAAACTATATTTAAGTTGAATATAGAGCTTACTTTAAAGCAAGAATTTTACTTTTTAATAGGTTTTATACTATGTTGGGGTTAGTGAAGTAAATTTACAGGTAATGAATCAGCAAAACTAAAAGTAAACAAATAATATGTTCAAATATTTCAGACAAAAACAATTACAACACATGTGCTTAGATACGACATATCCAACTCTTTAACAATTTGCGGTATCTACAAAATAAAAAAATAAGTTGCATTGAAATTTAAAACATAGCTGCTTTCTACAACATAGATATATAGAAAAAATATAAAGGCTTTACCAACATATTATGTTCTCTACGATATTAAAAAAATTAAAAACATAAATGATTTATAAATAATCGCGCTTAAAAATTTTAATATTAAGATAATGCTGACTTAAACTAACTCCTAATACGGAGTGTACAACATAATTTAAAAAAATATATAATACCTAAAACATAAATTGTATACTATAGTAAAATATTAGAGATAGTATAACTCATATACCAAAATAACTTTCAAGAGATTACTGACTCTTTAAACTTTTCAACTTCAACTCTTTCGACTTTTTCAGATTTTTTTAAAAATGTCAACCTTTCATACCATAGTCATACATTCTAATTACTCTGATTTGGTAAGAGATGATAAATTTATAGTTTATTGAAAATATACCAGCATTCTTATGGGTGGATTGTGGAACCCCATTTAGGAAATCCGCCTTCAGTTCAGTCAGCCGAAATTTGATTATTGACTTCTCCGTTCCCAGCAAACCATGATAAAAGAGCTTGAAGTTTAGACGACGTGGCCACCAGCGCAGGTAAAGTTTAATTAAATAATTTCAAATACAGTTGTATAAATAACTCTTTGATTCCATTCAACTATTTTATACTACACGGTTCACAAAACAACATTTTCGAAACAATTTTAAACATTTTTTCCGTTCAAAAGAGAAAAAATAAATGTTATTTCACTACTCATAGGTACTAAAAGTCCACATAAATGTCAATTCGTTAACTGAATTAGATTCTAAGACGGTGTCCACCAAACTTGTCCAATAATATGTTTTTCCATTTATTTTTCTTCTAAGTAAATTAACATACTTACCTAGTAGGCAGGTAGCATACTAAGCTTTTTTTCTCTTTTTTTAAACTAACATAAATAAAAAGATTATTGTTCAGGTTTTCACTTTTATGTTCGCTCTGTACAAACAAAAAACAATATGATGGTGTATTTTATTTTACTCAGCTTTTGAACCGAGTAGATTAAATATGGTCAACAGTTTGCGTGGGGCCTGCTTTATCAGGGTGACCTCTCTTTCCGGCCCAAATTAGATTCGGTTTATTCAAAGAAATTTTGTTTCTAAGAATTTATTTTAACATATATGGATAGCTTACAAAAAATATTTAAATAATATGATTTTTTTTAATGCAGCTCTTTGGCTACATCGGACATTGGTCTTTCTTAGAGATAAAAATAAAAAAAAAGTAACCGGGTTTCAAATAGTTGAAGGACATTTGAAGATGTTTACATGTATACTTAGTCCAGAACCTTAATGCAGGTGTATCTTGAATCTTCATTAAAATAAACTTTTTGAACTCTTCTTGTAAAATACAACATATTTCAAAGTTATATGGAAAAGATTATGTAAGTTTCTGAATTTTAATTTAATTTATTTTCCACCTAAGGTGTTAACTAACTTTCAATGGTTTTACTTTACGTTGGTGAAATTAATAATGTCTAAGACAGGCCTTTTGAAAATTTAATAAAATTCTCCTTCTTTAAAATTTAGGAATTACTAAAAACTTTACAATTTTATTTGAGATATTCATTACATTTCATACTATTAAACAAGTTTGTGATTTTAAAAAAAGCTAATTTAAAATGTAAATAAGAAATGGGACACTAGACTAGCTGAAAATTCAGCTGGCACTTAGTTGGCAAACTGTTCAGAAAAGTGTTGCCATCCTTGATTTAAGGAAAGCATGCTAACATTTGGGATAAACAGAAGGTACATTTAACACAAGTATTAATAATAACTTAATATACCGATATATATGAGTAGACTTTTTTATAGACGCGGCTTACTCCCCTTTTGTGTTATACGCCGACACCCCTATTAAAAATCCACCCAAGTGCATCGGATCGAAATAAACGGCTACTTGGCACTAGCCCACCGCTGCCGGGACGTGTTTTTGATGATAAAATTAACAATTCAAAAATTATAGTTATTTTCTTCTTTTATCGGGTTGACAAAGTGTCTCACAACATAAACACACAAATAAATAAGTGGAGAAATACTTCTTAGTCGGTGGTAATAATATAACTTAGCCGCCTCGGTGATCGAATTGTCTAACGCGCTACTCTCGCAATGGAATGGACTGCCAATGATGGGGATATTAGGGTTGGAATCGCCTTTGGGTGTGCTAGGGTGGTTTTTATTAAATGATTTTCTACTCTCCTTCCAGGCTAACAATGGTACACGTCCTCTAAATTAATTATTTTATACTCTCCTTCCAGGTTAACAATGGTACACGTTCTCTAAATTAATGATTTTCTACTTTTATTCCAGGTTAACAATGGTACACGTCCTCTAAATTAATGATTTTATACTCTCCTTCCAGGTTAACAATGGTACACGTCCTCTAAATTAATGATTTTCTACTTTTATTCCAGGTTAACAATGGTACACGTCCTCTAAATTAATGATTTTCTACTTTCCTTCCAGAATAACAATAGTACACGTCCTCTAATTTCCAGGTTAACAATGGTACACGTCCTCTAAATTAATGATTTTCTACTCTATTTCCAGATTAACAATGGTACACGTCCTCTAAATTAATGATTTTATATTCTCCTTCCAGATTAACAATGATACACGTCCTCTAAATTAATGATTTTCTACTCTCCTTCCAGGTTAACAATGGTACACGTCCTCTAAATTAATGATTTTCTACTTTCCTTCCAGAATAACAAAAGTACACGTCCTCTAAATTAATTATTCTCTACTTTCCTTCCAGGTTAACAATGGTACACGTCCTCTAAATTAATGATTTTCTACTTTCCTTCCAGATTAACAATAGTACACGTCCTCTAAATTAATGATTTTCTACTCTCCTTCCAGATTAACAATGGTACACGTCCTCTAAATTAATGATTTTCTACTCTATTTCCAGGTTAACAATGGTACACGTCCTCTAAATTAATGATTTTCTACTCTCCTTCCAGATTAACAATGGTACACGTCCTCTAAATTAATGATTTTCTACTCTCCTTCCAGGTTAACAATGGTACACGTCCTCTAAATTAATGATTTTCTACTTTCCTTCCAGGTTAACAATGGTACACGTCCTCTAAATTAATGATTTTCTACTTTCCTTCCAGAATAACAATAGTACACGTCCTCTAAATTAATGATTTTCTACTAAACTTCCAGGTTAACAATGGTACACGTCCTCTAAATTAATGATTTTCTACTTTCCTTCCAGAATAACAATAGTACACGTCCTTTAAATTAATGATTTTCTACTCTCTTTCCAGGTTAACAATGGTACACGTCCTCTAAATTAATGATTTTCTACTTTCCTTCCAGGCTAACAATAGTACACGTCCTCTAAATTAATCCTTCCACATCGTTAGCACATTATCGTATTTGGTAAATAATCGTGAAATCCAAACGTGTGGTGAGACTTATTGCTAATAAATTAACAATCTCATCACATAACATAATGCAGTTCTTACTTTCTCTGATAGATCAAATTTGAGTTGTCATCAGAAACGTAAGGTGTTGCTAAAATTGCATTCCATAAGATTGGGCAGGAATTAAATAAAAAATCCTCGTTACAAAAGAGTCTTCAAATTAGCAAAAGGTTGTCTAGTGAAAAAACTGAATACAAGAGGAATTCACCGAAGAAGAATGGCGTTTTTCACATTCACCTGTGACGTCATGCGATGTCGAAAAGAGATTTTCATCGAGTAAAACATTCTTCAGTGACAGATGTAGGAGCTTCACAGAAGAAAATCTCCGAATGACTTATTATATATACTGCAACAACCATGAATAGGGCAAGACTTTCCACTAAACAAATAGTTTATTTGAATATTGTTTATTTTTTTATGTATATATTATGGTTCATATTTATTACCTTTTTCGTGCATATTTGCATACATATTTTAGTAATTGATTGTGCATACAAATCTGGTCTCTAGTCATAATTTTAATAATATAGCTGTTTATAATATAAAAGTTATAATGTTATAATAATATAATTCTAACATATAATTAATAAGGATGATAAAATATTATATGAGTCCATTTTTCTTAACTTTATTTCATAATAACTAGTGTTAGGCTTACTTTCCGTTGAGTTCCAAATGTCTTGTAAGATGTTTATAATTTTGGATCCAATATATAATCAAAATGTCTTAAACAAACCAAAAGATGGGTTCATCTACATGAGACCCACCGTACTTCATCCACAAATAAAATGGCTTTAACCAATTAGGCTTTACCTTAGTTGTATTTTTCTCTATTTTTGTGAAATTATTTTAAATTCAAATTATTATAATTATTAGCTTAAAAATAATATTACTAAGAGATTTATAAAAAAAAGGTTAAATGCTATAAATATTTTCATTGGTTTGTTTTTCTCATACAACTTTGTATACACACACAATTTTTGTTGTTAATGTGTCAGACGTCAGAAGGTAATGACATTGAATATATTGTCCACATGGGAGGGGCAGTGAAAATATTTGTCATATGGGAGTAAATAAAAAAAATCACCCACTTATAGCTATGTATATCTATAATATATTGTATTATTATTATATATATTTATATCAAATATTGTTGGGAAACATTCTAAAGAGCTTAATAGTTATACTGAAGTTATTAGGTAGTAAACCTCCTCAATCAGTGAAAGCAACTTTTTTAATGTATTCTCTTTCCGCTAAATGTCAACTAAGGTGTGTTTGAAACAATAATGTTTTGGGAGATGCCCCAACGTTGGTAGAAGTAAGTTTTGTTTATTTTAATGCCAACATTTATTTTGAGATAATATATCCAGATACAAGGGGGAACATCTATAAAACTGTCTAAAACCTCCTTTTCCTCGTGTCCCTGTTGGTATGGTTTTCGAACAAACTGTAAATGATCATATATATAGAAATTACGGACATTACAGTATTTGGAAATTTTGACTGTCGAATACCAAGATGTATTCGAGCTACAAATAAGCAAACTCGTTGGTCATTTTCTGGATATTGGTAGAGTAAGTATAATTAAATATACTAAACATGATCTATAGCCAAACTACACATACAAAGACAATAAGAAATAGAAAAAAATTATGTCACAACCATTTAATAGATATATTCATTAAGTTTAATCCAAAAAAAATAAATACCATTGGTGAATTAAAGAGGTTGCATGACTTATGACCCTAGAAAGTTCTAAAGGCCAACACCGTAACTCAGAAGAGGGTCAGTAAATGTGCGTCTCTTGTTGACTCCAGACTTATTCGATGTCTGAGGAATACACTTAAATTCATTATTTGCACACTCAAGTTTTTGTAAAAATGTTTATTAAGCTAAGAACGTTTGGTAATAACTGTGATATTTGTTGAGTATTGGAATTTAAACTCACTCTAACCTATTGCCTGTGACAAATTTTGATGTAATACACTTTTTTGGCAATTAAAATATGTAATAACTTTATTTTCTAAGATAATTCTTATTACCAAAATATTATAGCCCCTAAATGAGCTGATATAATATACAATTTTGTTTCAGTAGGTACCACATTTTATTTTCAAATGTGTAAGTTTTATTTACATTGACTCAACAATTTTTTCCAGTAAGGTGTTAGAGAGATTAATCCTAGATGTTATTTAGATGGCAATGACTGTATAAATAATAATGGTGCTACTTTTATCACTGAGAAAACTTTGTATGCAAGGAGATAGATGACATGTTAAGGATATAAGGCCCAACAAATGGAATCACTAGTATGGAGTTTCCTGAGCTTGCATGCTATCACCAAGAAATTGACACTACGATTATATAGCATATTATGCACATTCTCCAAAACAAAATAATATCAAGACTAAAAATATGATCATATCAAAAATTACAAACATTATATTGTTGCTAGTTTAACACCAAAAAGATCTTCAAAACTGTAATAATGAATTTAAATAATAGAGTAGTATCTATCTAATAACAACAATACACATTTTACCAAATTAATAGAAAAATTATCAAAAGCACTGACTGGTTGTCATGCACTAATGAATCTATATTTCCTAACTACCTTTACTAGGCAAGGAAAATGGAAAACTTTTAATAAGAGAACAATTTACCTCGAGCAAAAAGGATGTACTGGTTTAGTAAAAATGAAGGTTTATTCGTGCCATGTTTTACCAAGTTGCCTGAAAATCTGTGTCAGGATTGATAAAGTATTTGTTTAAAAACAATATGGAATCCCCAAACTACTTATTTTTAACAAGCTTGCGAAAAGTGACAAGCTGTTCTTTGCGAAAAGGTGAAGTGAGACTACTTGTTAGCGTTAATATGTGAGATTGCCAAACAGTCTTATCCTTACTATGCAATAAACAAGTCATCCTCAAAATATGGTTAGTGAACATCGTACCCTGGGTACCGCATTCCTGGGTTTGGTGGACCATTGTGTCCGTACTACCGTGTGCTGCATCCTGAACAAGAAACTATTAGGAAGGACAGTACAAATATTGTGACACAGATTATAATTAGCTCAAAGACGAACAGAACTAGTTTCATTAATAAAGTCATAAAGTGAAGTTCTACGTATAATATCCGTTTGGAATATTGCCTTGTTGGACTTAATGGTTATTTTTTGATTGTACATTTTTAGATGAAGATTCATTATGTTTAAAATCTGAGAGTAACCATATAAAATAAATATTGTAGATTTTTTTAAATACTTCTTTATGAAGTATGTATTGGTGACCTGGCGGTCTAGGGGTAAGGTGCCAGACTTCTGTGCTGGGGGTCCGGGGTTCAATCCTCGGTCCCGGCACAGAGTTATCTGATTGCCCAAACCCTTCCTTCACCGCTGACTACGTGTATCAATCACAACTTGTGAATGTGTGGAATGCCAGGCCTCCACCGTTGTTCGGATCCCACGTTAAGCTGTCGGTCCTCCATTTAATCTCACAATCACCCTACTATTACACATTAGCGTAAGTGCGTAAGTAGTAAGTGCCAGGGTTTGATCCGGAAGTGAAACAAACCTTTGTGACGTGATTATGACGAAAAAAAA
>CABFOW010004466.1:0-16356 GCA_902141385.1 Timema californicum
AAATTATTCAAGATCATTTTATAGATTTCTAGCATATAATGCATATCTAAACATATTTAATCATCATTGTATCAGGCGCGGAACAAAATTAATGTAGACAATATTTAGACAAACTTAACATCTTAACATTCAAATTTTCGATTTAAACTCAATATTATTGATTTAAATGCGAATTAACGATAGCAACATTCCAATAAAAATGTTTCCCCAGTATAGGCATCTCAATTATTTAGATGTGTTATGACGAGCATCCAAAGATAAATATTCATCCAAAGAGAAAATAACTGTGCTGTGTTCGGACCAACAAATAATGATTGAGTTATTAATTTTTATCAAAAGAGATATATTCTATTTAGAGATTTACAGCCATGCAGGAAATAACGGTTTCCATGGTGACTAAACAAAGAATGAAAAACTGAAAACTCTGTGCAAATCGGGTTTTCATGGAGAACTACTATTTTTCTCGACATACTGGACTCCTAACCGTTAAAATTAGTGTCCGTTTGTCAAACTCTGTTCAGTCATTTCCTCGTAGTTTCTATTACCGGAAACGGTCTTATCAAATTATATACAAGAATACGGGTAAAAATACATAGTGTGATTATTTTAATGGTAATCCTGTACCAATATTAAAATTATACCAGGTAGAATTAAATGATGATTAAATTAAATTGTTTTCTAACGAGTCGCTTTCTTCCTCTTCAACTTCTCCTCTTGGTTTGATCCACGGCAGTCAGTTGGTTTGGTAGAGCCTCTCAGATTCATCTTGGGGTTATTTAATAATGGTGGGGGGTGGGTAGCTTTATTATATTAGCAAGAGGTTCTATTATGTAGAGGTTGAATTAAATGTTGTATTGTTAGCTAGCAGATATTACAAATGTAACGTTTCACTTCCCACATTGTAACATGATGGACTTAAAGCACTATATAGTGTATAAACAAAAAAAGATTTGAAATTTAAAACATAGTTGTGATGTAAAAATTTTTCACATAACTTGCAGGGTTCTTTTACATGCAACAATCGATATAGAACCAACGGCTTTACTTCTTCTCCAAGGGAAATTTTACTACGGATTTTTATTAATCAAGAAAAAATCCTTTAACCTGGGCTGGAATTGAACCCACGAATATCGGGTCCTGAGGCGAGCACTTTAACCCAAGAACACCGAGGATGACCCATCTATCTTGTTTCAAGAATATTTCAGTTTAGTCTAAACAACTTAGGTTTACATTATGATAACCAGTAAATCATTTAAAATTATGATAAAGGGACATTTTAATTCATTTGATAATACGTTCAGACACACAAATACAATCGCAACAAGATACACTTATACGAATCCAGTCATTACAGATGTATGTTTCTAATTATATATAGAAAATGGAAAATAGATAACCTGGTTGATCTTATGTGTAGTATTAACCCCATGGTGTTGGAGATATTTAACCTAACACTGAATTTCTTGCACTTCAGATTTCATTCTTCACAAACCTTAAAGAGTTTAAGTTCAATGAGGTTTGAAACGAAGTGTTTCAGAGTTTTATGAGCAAATACTTAACAAACATATATAAACTAGTTTCTCAGCTACATAAAGGTAATTTTAAATCTAATAAAAGAAAACTATATTCTTAGATACAAACAAATTTGATGATATTAAAGGAATTATTAAGAGTACTATCTACTATATACTCACCCTAGTGTCTTTGTGCTGATAAGAGGGGTCCTGAGGCTTAGGAAACCATTCTTTCGCCCTTCTTTGTTATTTCCAGATCCACCTCCACCGCCGTCCATGCGAGTTGTCATGCTAGGTGTGCTAGCATCCGCGTCCTCCGTGTTTTCTTCGTCCCTCTTGCGCTTCCTCTTGTGGTGCCACCAGTAGCAGATGAAGAGCAGGACAGCCAGAGAGGCCAGAGCCACCAGTGTCGAGAACACGGCCGTCAAGATCACCTCACGACGTTCCATCACCAGCTAAAACAACGAGAAATACTGAATTAATGATAGGATTGACACTACGGACTAATCGATTCTTTAGACCAAACAGCGAGAAACTTCTTGATACACACATATATAATTAAATATAGAAATTATATTAGTTGAATTGGGTGACCTGGCGGTTTAGGGGTAAAGTGTCAGACTTCTGTCCTGGCGGCCGGGGTTTAATCCTCAGTCCCGGCACTGATTTATCTGATTACCAAACCCTTCCTTCACCTCTGACAAGACATCTTGTGAATGTGGGGAATGCCAGGCCTCCACCGTTGTTCGGATTCCACGTTAAACTGTAGGTCCTCCATTTCATCTCACAATCACCCTACCATTACACATTAGCGTAAGTGCGTATAACCCGAATGGGTAGTAAGACGCGGTGCTAATAATAATAATAATATCAGTTGAATTGAGATAATTTTATTTAAAGTTGATAAATTAAAATACTAAAAATATGTAGTTACCCTTTTTTTTAAACACCACATAATGTTTAGATTATACGTATATGTACTAAATAACTACACTAATATATTAAGAGTGAAGAAGGTTGGATTTAGAGGAAGTGTACTCGAATTTTCATGGAGAAAAAGAGTGGAAAACTATTTAGAAAAACAAACCCTCAGAACACCTGACCAGGATTCAGACCTTGTCGTTGGCAGTCTAATCTAACACGAGTGTGATGCCTTAAACCATTCTGTCTCGAGGCAGCTTATAAAATAAGATTATTATTATTATTATTATTAGCACCGCGTCTTACTACCCGTTCGGATTATACGCACTTACGCTAATGTGTAATGGTAGGGTGATTGTGAGATGAAATGGAGGACCCACAGTTTAACGTGGAATCCGAACCACGGTGGAGGCCTGGCATTCCCCACATTCACAAGATGTCTCGTCAGAGGTGAAGGAAGGGTTTGGTAATCAGATAAATCTGTGCCGGGACCGAGTATTGAACCCCGACCGCCAGCACAGAAGTCTGACACCTTACCCCTAGACCACCAGGTCACCGACTATAAAATAAGAGTTTATTTAAATAAAGCAACTACAAGAACTCCGTAATGTATATAAAATAACCTGACATATCTTCACTTATGAATAAAATTGTATAAACTTTATTCATCAGATAAAACAACGAAAATAATATTTGACTATAATAAAATCACAAAGAAAATCCTCAGTTAATGAAACAATAAGATAATCTTGTAAAAATACAACAATCAACAGGCTATATTAAACAAAATGCCTCACTAAATGAAACAGGTAGCAACATAACACAATCAGCAAGGATTTTACAAACTAATGAAATAAATGGGAAAACGTTCATGATTTAATCAAAACTACCAAAATAACTGCATTGGCTTGAAACACCACCAGAAATACCTAAAAAATGTATAAAACAGCTAGTAAAATTAGCATGACCTGATAAATCAAATCAATAAAAACTACTTAGATAAAACAGCTAGTTAAAACTTCATGATTTGTTTAAAACTATAAACAATAGCCGCATAACTTGATCAAACAAAAACCAATCACTTAATAAATTCATTAAATGACTGGAAAAACCTTCATTACTTAATAAAACACCTCTGACAAGACGTGTAATAATCACAACTTGTGAATGTGTGGAATGCCATGCCTCCGTCGTGATTCGGATCCCACGTTAAACTGTAGGTCCTCCGTTTAATATCTCACAATCACCCTATAATTACACACTAGCGTAAGTGTGTACAACCCGAACGAGTAGTAAGACGCGGTGCTAATAATAATTAACTTAATAAAAACTACCAATATCAAATGCATAGCTTGATAAAACACCTCGTAACAAATGAATATATTGATAAAACGGCTGTAAAACCTCATTCCTTGATAACAAAAATAGTAAGACGTGAGATAATTTATAAGATGACTAGATAAATATTCTTAAACTGATAATATCTTAAAATCTATGCAGTGTTTGATATAAAAAATGCAAGAACTTTATCATTATTTTGAATAACAAGCAAAACTTTCATTACTATACCAAAGAGTCTTTTAAATGAAACCTGACGAATAAGAAAACATTCAGGTAGCACGTTAAAACAACAGAGAGATTTGATCAATTAAATGAAACTATCAATCAACTAGTAGCTTTTGACACTATCATGATCATAACTAGGTTAAATAGTGACAAAAACTAATAATGGCCAACACTAAAAGAATAAACAAAACGAAATTGTTTCCATTGCAACACTCATTATAACCTAATCTATACCAGAGAGTGATACGAATAATATAATTGTAATTAACTAAAATAACTAGGAATTATATACTTATAAGAATAAAAAAATAACGCCAAAGAAAACGGATACAGCCAAAATTAACTAGACATAAATCTTCAATCGAAAGTAGGACAGTTAATTTACTGAGCTAGTACTGTATTTATATTCTGTATCCTCAACAGATAACATATTAGAACGATTACGTTATATATATATATATATACACATATATATTATTAATACAACTGCAAAACTACGTAACAACAAGTACTATTTAGTTAAAAAAAAGAATTATATATTACGAGAAGTAAAATACGATAGTCTAATGTTTTATTGTTAGAAAAATGGTGACCTGGCGGTCGAGGGGTAAGGTGTCAGACTTCTATGCTGGCGGCCGGGGTTCAATCCTCGGTCCCGGAAAAGATTTATCTGATTACCAAACCCTTCTTTCACCTCTGACAAGACATCTTGTGAATGTAGGGAATGCCAGGCCTCCACCGTGGTTCGGATTCCACGTTAAACTGTAGGTCCTTCAGTTCATCTCACAATCACCCTACCATTGCACATTAGTATAAGTGCGTATAACCCGAACGGGTAGTAAGACGCGGTGCTAATAATAATAATAATAATAATAATAATAATAATAATAATATTGTTAGTAAAAAGAGTTTAATGAACTTAACACTGGTTTTTGAACTGTAGGTAATTCATAAACCCTCAAATATAATTTAATGGTATATTTATTCAAAGTTATTGTAGTCGACAAACATGTTTAAACTGGTTCCATGATGTAAAGGTTGAAGTTGTCCAGCAAGGGATGAAGATATTGGAGAGTGAAGGAAGTTACAAAATGATGAGGTATATACACTGTACTCATTACGAGACATTGTTAGGATGGTCAAATCACCCTTATTACGATGGGTAGGACATATAGGGTGAATCGAAGTATCTAGAACCGTGGTCAAGGTATTGACTGTCAAACCCAATGGGAAGAGACCAAGGGGAAGACCTAGGCGCAGATGGGAGGATAAAATTACAACGAACCTGAAAGAGATATGGTTTAATGATGTAGACAGGATAAAAAATAGCTTAAGATAGGTATAGGTGGCGTACTTTTGTGAGTGCTCCAATGAACTTTCAAATCCAATTGCCGTATATTAAGTTAGATTTACCACCTAGCGAACACACCCCGAAGAAATTAAATGACATTAAAAAAAAAAAAAACAGATTGAGCATGTTGTTGCTGGGTTGAAAATCAAATTGTCTGCTATATTTTTCAAAACTGATTGGGTTTCATTTATTTAAATCATTGCAGTCCTGACTGTCATTAATATATAATCTCTGTTCCAAAATGTGCTGGTATTAATATAAATATTAAGTAGGAGCACTGTAAAAATTTATAAAATATCCAGGAATATTTAAATTTCATATTTTAGAATTATATTTTTATAAATTATTTATTGTGATACAATCTTAATTTTCATACTTGTTTTAAAAGTAGAATAACACAAGGCCTACTATATAAACAACCAAGTATAGTGTGGTAAGACATGGCTTATTCATAAACAAGTAATTATCTAGATAAAAGTGCATTTTTTGCTTTTATTTTAGGGATAGCTATTGAACAAGAATAATAGATGTGATTATGCTATTCATCACAGAAAAGTGGAGCTTTCTAACACTTCAGCCAACACAGTATTTAAACTATTTTGTAGATAATATTCAGAAGTTTTCTTTAATTCTTATTTCACATTAATAGGATATATCTAAAATTATTTAAAATTTAAAATTAATACTTATCAAAACAATTTACTGGTGTCAACATTAAAAAAATCAGTGTTTATTAAAATGTTGGTGGAAGATATAATGGATAGTAAAAATTTCATTTTTAGTACAAACAATGAAGATATATTCTTAATAAATTGTAGATGTGTCGTTTACCGTTAGTGACTCCATGGATTAATGCATTTTATAGATATTCATCACGTGTGAATAATTCTAAATATACAGGATTATAAAACTTTTGTACAAACTTTAATTGGATATAGGGAACAGTAAAACAAAAGTTTTTCCTTGATCAATGTATGTCCGCAGACGTCACCCTTATGTGCTAGAGGGCTCTATTGATACATAAATAAAAGGCAGAACGTTTGAATAACATTTTTTTTCTACGTCAGTTATATAGCAGTTTCATTCATGTTTAAATGGAAAGTTCCAGTTTCGCACAGTTGCTGGTGCAAACGCGCAAATGTTTGGCAGTTTGACACAGGCCTGTAAGGCCTATTCTACACTAGAGGCTAAAACGCTAGCAACCACGCCTTTGAATGAAACCCTTGTTATCAAGTTAGAAAATAAATATTCTTCTAAATGAGCGTTTTAACCGCTACCTCTGGTGGCGTTAAAACCATCCAGCGGTAGAAACGCGAATTAAACTACACCAGGCGCTAACAGGCAGTTGTGCCTCAATGTCACAACAAGACTTTCCGCAGGAATAATAAATATATATTTAGCACCGCGTCTTACTACCCATTCGGATTATACGCTTTTAAGTACTAATTACTCTAATGGATCAGGAATTGGGAAGGTTGAATTAGAGGAAGTGAACCCGCATTTGCGTGGAGGAAGAGTGGAAAACCATTTAGGAAAAACCACCCCCAGTTCACCCGACCGAGATTCGAACCTCGATCTCCCCGTCCTCGACAGTCGAGCTCAACACGACAAGCGCGTTAGCCAGCTACGCCACCGAGGCGGGTAATAATAGTTTTCTTCAAGATGGTATGACGTTTTGAAATATTTTCATTCACTAAATCATTAAATGAAACCACATACATTCTATAGTACCAAAAAGAACTTCTTTGGGTACATTCTGTGATTCATAAACATAGTATGAAACTGTCCTGTTGATAGATGTTTCGATGATGTGGGATGAGTCCATCAACGTCTCTTTTAACGAGTTCCCCCCCCCCTTCTACAAAATAAGTCCCGTATTACAGTCGTCCTGTACAATACCCATTTTTAAACNACAGCCGTCCTGTACAACGTCCATTTTTAAACCATTCCGCACAAGTGGAAGCAACAACCGCGGCATTTAAACCGCTTGTGTAGAATCAGTAGCGTTTTGATAGGTGTTTAACAGTCGCGTTTTGACAGTCAGTTGTAGATTCAGGATTTTTGGGGCGTAAGCTAGCGACAAAACCACTGCGTTTTAACCACTAGTGTAGATTTAGCCTAAGGATACCATTCACGGTTCAATCTTAACAGCAGATATTCCATCTCCATTGCCAGACCCATACGCTGCTAGATGCATGAAAACCATCTCCAAAGCCAGGAAATCCTCAGCACTACACTTACAAAGTCTACGCTACGAATAATGATTACGGAGGGAAATATCAATGTGAAGTGCCGCCATACATAAATCCATTATGGGTAAAGGTTTGATTTAGTGCTTCCTATCTCCCTTGTACAGAGAGTTTATGATAACGTGTATAGTGTATAGGCTACCCAGGGTAGTAGTGTTGTTAAGAGTCAGCAAAAGTTACCCTATTTACACTCACGAAAACATTATCTACAAGACCATGTATTGAGCTGCTGTCCTGTTAGGAAAACTAAATTTTCACAACAATTAATTTGTTTTTAAAAATCTTTCTCTTTTAAGTGCTTATACATTAATCATTATTTTATTATTATTATCACCGCGTCTTACTACCCGTTCGGGTTATACGCACTTACGCTAATGTGTAATGGTAGGGTGATTGTGAGATGAAATGGAGGACCTACAGTTTAACGTGGAATCTGAACCACGGTGGAGGCCTGGCATTCCCCACATTCACAAGATGTATTGTCAGAGGTGAAGGAAGGGTTTGGTAATCAGATAAATTTATGCCGGGACCGAGGATTGAACCCCGGCCGCCAGCACATAAGTCTGACACCTTACCCCTAGACCGCCAGGTCACCTACCATATATACATTAATCAAATACTAACTTAGGAAAATAACTGTTTGGATGGTTTTGTTTTTTTGTTTCTTTGAAAGTTATGTTTGTCGTTCACTTGAAATGATTTAAAAGTTTAGCTTCAAAAAATATGCCTTCTCTCCCAAAACTAAGATGGCGAGCTGGATGATTTAATTAATGACGATACACGAACTGTTTTTGGTTGTGTTCATGCATATATTTTGCTTTTAAATTAAAATTAGTATTATTTTGAAACTAATATGTTGGTTGACTCTTTCTTTAAGTTATATAAAAGCATCTATTTATTTACTTATTTTTCTGGTCAGCTATGAGAATATATAAGTGTGAATGTAATATGTTTTAATTGATTATTTCATGCTCTTTAATATCATTTATTGTCGCAACCATGAAACAAAAGATCATAATAGTTTATTATATTTTTGTTCTTCAATTCGTTACGAAAAATCCAATTAATCAGTAATTCGTCGGGAACAATATTAGAAGCGTTTATTAATACCTTGAATTGATAATATGGTATCATTAAAAAATAATAGCTTTTTCTAGAAAGGTTAACTTTAATGACTTTCAAATAATGTTTGTAATATATATATATATATTCGGATAGCTGTAAGATACTACCACTCCTACGTTGGATGTACTCTACTTTTATAAAGTTTCATTATGGAAAATGTCTCTTTACACAGCCAACGAATGATATAGGTCTACGTTGAGCATCAAAGATTGACTTGACATAAAGGGCCAGTTTCATAGTCAAATTTAGTACGCCTCAGGTGCGGCGCTACACTAAATACAAGATGACACCTACCTAAACCGGAGTGGGCCAGTTTTATAATCAGACTTAGTACGTCTAAAGTTCGGTGCTGTACTAAATACATGACGACACCTATCTAGATCAGAATGGAATGGGCTAGTTTCATAGTCAAATTTAGTACGTCTCAAGTACAGCGCTACACTAAATACAAGACGACACCTACCTAAACTCGAATGTAATGGGCCGTTCTCGCATAGGAAACTAGCCCATTTCATTCTGGTTTAGGAAGGTGTCGTCATGTACTTAGTGTAGCGCCGCACTTGAGGCGTACTAAATTTGACTATGAAACTGGGCCAAAGGGGTATTTCTTAAGAAAGAGTTTTGTCAAGAATAATCATACTAGTGCGGTTAAATGGGAGTTTTTAAATAATATAATATTAGAACTTATCAATTAAATCTAAACTTAAGTCTTAGATTTCTCTAACACACACAATGACTTGTTTGTTTAACTGTGAGTAAACTAAAGAGAAATTAAAACATGTGCGTACGATTTATCTTTCACTCGCGATTCCATGATAATGATCTTATTTATTTTAACTTAATACTGTCTACGACTTTATGTTAGCCGACATCCACATTCTATGGAAATGACACATAGAATATAGTTAACAGGATCACCTCAATTATTCTAATCAAGAATAGTCCCTCTTCATGCTCATCGTAATCACAGCACCCATTCACGTGACCCCCACACGCTACCCAACCCTCTTTACAAGACTAATAATATTAATATTTAGCACCGGTTCCTACTACCCGTTCGGGTTATACGCCCTAACTACTAATTACTCCAATGAATTTTGACTTGGGAAGGTTGAATTAGAGGAAGTGAAACCGCATTCGCGTGGAGGGAAAGTGGAAAAACATTTAGGGAAAAACCACCCTCAGTTCACCCGACCGAGATTCGAACCTCGATCTCCCCGTCCTCAGCAGTCGAGCTCAACACGACAAGCGCGTTAGCCAACTACGCCACCGAGGCGGGTTTTACAAGACTAAATTCTATTCTCTTTACATATAACTGTTGCTGGAGTTCGTTTCCGTAATGCTCTTTATCTAAATATTAAAACTTCTGCCATTTTAAAATCCTTTCAACATGGGGGGCCTCAGTATGCTCAATGTCTGCAAACAAAGTCTCGATCGTCGGTGTGAGGGGAAATGCAGGGATACAGTAATAATGTGTGAGCAAAATAAAATTATTATGATGTTTAAAATGTATTTAATCTACATAGTTACTAAATATTATCAGCATTGTTTCCTTTTAAAATGATTTGCTCTTTCCATTATGTTTAGATATGTTATGGGTGTTATAATAACATGCACATATGTGTGGTATGACTGTATGTTAATGATTTTTTTTCTCTTTCTTTTAATTATTTCTACATCCTCATTTATTTTATTTCAATATGTCCATAAATGTACATTTATCTGAAGAGCGATGTGGTCAGTAGTTTTTGATTGTTATTATTATTATTATTACTATTTTGTACACACATTATGGATTAGTTTTCAACGATCATATTTAATACCACATTAGTATTGAATAAACATATTTTATTAATAAGTAGCTAAATGAGATAAAAATTTCTAGCATTAATTTCACTCAAATAAAGACTATATTATTATTATTATTATTATTATTATTATTATTATTATTATTATTATTATTACTCAGCTTTACCTGGCTTACCCTTCACCGTTGTTGAAACTAGCGAGTCCTTGTCACCATTTCAAATTGCACCCTTGGATGTCATTATTGCTATTAAAAGTTGAGTTGATTTAGATGTGACAGGCCACATGTAATTCCTAGCTTTAATGTTATAGGATGTGCCAACATTTTCAGTATATTGTTAGCCAGTATAGTTTACACTATCCTAAAAAATGATACTTTTCCTATTACTTGGAAATTATGTGTTGTCATACCTACCTAGTGACAAAAATAAATGTTTGTAATTATATACCTTTCTCTCTCTTAAATACTTTCTCTGAAGTATTCTAGAAAATAATACAAGAGGATATTTTCCGCACCTAAAGTATAAACTCTCAGATATTCAGCAAGGCTTTATAAAAAATAACTCTACTGTCACAATTTTAGTAGAATTTCTGGACACTTTTACCTTCAAGGAAATAGTGTCATCCCTTGCTAATTTTAATTCAAAACCTGTATTATTTTATTATTTCTGTTTGTATATTTCTTTAATGATTTTGTAATTCTAGTGATGTTTAAAAAAGGAAAACTTAAATAAATTTAATTTAATGAAACAAATAGCCGAAACTAGTGTTAATGCATTTCTGGGAGGATAACACCACATAGATATCATATTCTGAAAATTGAAAAATGACACCTGGACACGGGAATCGAAACCTGGTCCTTCGGCTTAGTACGCCAATGCTCTTACCACTGAGCTATCCAGCATTCGTCCCGTGCTCAGGGTCATTCTTCACTCATAGTTTTAAGGCAGAGTCTAAGATGGACGTGCGGAAGTCGTTGGCTTATAAACATGTGATTATATAATATCACAGCCATCAGACAACGCAGCCATTTGTGACTCGGTAGTTGGAATTTTGCCGCCATTAGACAATTATATATATATAATTTAATATGTTAACACTTAGTGAGATAAAATCATTTCCGGTAAGCGCTAGCCTGACCCCACCAAAAATAAATATCGCACACTGCCACTGGCCTGTACCATGCCCTGGTTAGATCTAAGCCAGAATATGCTACCATTGCTTGGAATTCCATCACCTTAACTGACTCTTTTAGGTTGGAAAACGTTCAAAGAAAATTTGTCGCTGCGAGTTTTGATCAATTCTTTACTAACCAGATTTATTACGTTTATGACAATTCTAAACCTCTTAGGGCTCCAGACTCTCTATTCGCGTGGACTTTACTGTGGTGCCCCTTTTTTGTTTTTAATATCTCCAACAGTAAAATTTATTTTAAATTTGCCCTTGATCATGTAGGTATACATGTCTCATCTCGGTTCTCTCGTAAAATTATTTTATCTCGACAACTCTTAACAAGGTGAGCCCTATAGGCCGTTATATCCACAGCTCTTAGTCCAGATTCGTCGAATTAAACTTTTAAATTAAAATAAAATCCAAACTCAGAGAATTATTTAAGGAACTCCCCTATATCTAATTTACCCTACAGAGGTTCTTCCTCAAATATTAAAGTTTACATTGTTCGGTTTTATTCTTTTCCTTATTATTACTGCTTTTTAAATACTTGTGCTTTTACTATTCTCAAGCTATTAATTTTTTTTTTATCATTAATCATTGATATGTCCTAGTTTTTGTAGTTATTCATCATTATGTATCATTATTTAACTATTATTATTTTTATTTTATTTGGTTACTATAAATTCTTGTAAGGTACTTGTGTACTTTTCAGTGCTGGCCTGTTATAGGTCTTACGACTGCTGGCCAGCACTATAATAAAGGAAATTGAAATTGAAATTATTATGTGTAAATAGTATACATTCCCTTAGAGATCCTCGATTTCCCTATTGACAAATTCCATCAACATTATAATAACTTCGGTATATATTGGTGAAACATTGTTAAAAAAAACTTACTTTTACTCATTTATGCTACTGATATTAGACAGCCTCTAAAACAGTCAAAAAATGAATTAATTTATTTTTAATAAGCACATTAATAACTATAAAAACCGCTATATAAATGTGAAGATTCTGTACATACCATTCTCAAAATGCTATAAATTTTTGAGTATCTACGTTGCACTCTCGCTCTTCGCTAATGAGATATATTTTTTCTACCTTCTACCTTAGTCATCCCAACCAGATTAGCTTAGTTGAATGGTGATATTACTAAATGGAGGTGAACGCAATACAAATATGATTTCTGATATTTGTGCATTTAAAATATGAGATGGAATATTTGAAAAAAAAATAATTAAACTAAACCAACTAATGAAAGTTCTTAAACGTGTCTTGTCGCTGTATTCCTAGAGTTAAATCATTATTATTATTATTATTATTATTATTATTATTATTATTAGCACCACGTCTTACTACCCGTTCGGGTTATACGCACTTACGCTAATGTGTAATGGTAGGGTTATTGTGAGATGAAATGGAGGACCTACAGTTTAACGTGGAATCCGAACCACGGTGGAGGCCTGGCATTCCCCACATTCACAAGATGTCTTGTCAGAGGTGAAGGAAGGGTTTGGTAATCAGATAAATCTGTGCCGGGACCGAGGATTGAACCCCGGCTGCCAGCATAGAAGTCTGACACCTTANATGGAGGACCTACAGTTTAACGTGGAATCCGAACCACGGTGGAGGCCTGGCATTCCCCACATTCACAAGATGTCTTGTCAGAGGTGAAGGAAGGGTTTGGTAATCAGATAAATCTATGCCGGGACCGAGGATTGAACCCCGGCCGCCAGCACAGAAGTCTTGACACCTTACCCCTAGACCGCCAGGTCACCGAATCCTAGAATTAAAAGAATGTTAGAATTGTAGGTCTAGATTCATTTGGGGACATTATTTTGGAGACATTAATTTAATAAACTCGTCCTAATTTAATCAATATGCTTTATACCTTCAGAATATAAGCTCGTAGCATTTTACCACCAAACAATTTTCTTAAAGAAATACCGTTTTTGGCTTATTACTTTTAAAGACATGTCAGTACGTAGAAGCCCATTATGTTATTATTATTATTATTATTATTAGCACCGCGTCTTACTACACGTTCGGGTTATACGCACTTACGCTAATGTGTAGTGGTAGGGTGATTGTGAGATGAAAATGGAGGACCTACAGTTTAACGTGAATCCGAACCACGGTGGAGGCCTGGCATTCCCCACATTCACAAGATGTCTTGTCAGAGGTGAAGGAAGGGTTTGGTAATCAGATAAATCTGTGCCGGGACCGAGGATTGAACCCCGGCTGCCAGCATAGAAGTTCGACACCTTACCCCTAGACCACCAGGTCACCTACCCCATTATGTTCAAAGGAGTGTTTTGTTTCATAAATAATAATTATAGTGTACTATTTCATGAAGATAATAAATAAATTACAGTTCACAAACATTACTTTGTTCTCATATTCTCTTGAAATAATGTAATCAAGTCAAAATTCACAATATTCTTAAATTCCCAAGAAACTCTCCGTATTTTATAAAACTTCTCACTCAAGTGTAATGAAATGTACGAAGACTAAAACAAACGTTAAAACAGAAGTTATCCAACTGGATTGTGTATATTTATCTATGCTTTACCCTAGATCAGTGTGGTATAACTGGCGGCCCGCGGGTCAAACACGGTCCGCGAAAACTGAAAATGTTGCCGGTACAGTATCCTGGAGGAAAATTAGAGGAAAAGTTTCGATGGCAGATGTGAAAAAGCTAATTGTTCAAATAAAAATGTATTTTAAAAGGTCATGATTGATTTTTATTATGTATTTATTAAATTAGTAAAAATATGTCTAAATATATTTATAATGCTAAGTTCTTTTATGAAAGATTGTGTGAGTGTATATTTCATAATACATTTTTAGAAAATTAAAAAAATCATTTTATTTAGTAGCAAGATTTTAAGGATTCTACCAAACTAAAATTCAATTTATATATTTAAAGTACTGAAAATTATTGTTAGCTAAGTGTTGTTTGCAGACCTATATTAAGTTTAATGGTATACTAGCTATATTTGGCCCGTGATGCAAAGTGAGGCTCATATATGACCCTTGGGATGAACACCGTTGGACCACTCTGCCCTAGATAACTTGTATCTTATTATACATAAATTATTAGGGCATATTACTAAATATGAAAGGTAGTTCATATATCCAAAGCTTAAAATAATATGAACTTATTAGGCTTATAACTGATTCCTTAAATTTAAAATCACACCAAGACAAGGGATTCGAATGCAGGATTTTTATCATATTATAAAAGGATTTATTTTCAGTAATATGTTAAGAAAGAATCTGTGATGGAAATGCTCTCTCGTCAGCTACGTAATATAAGGGATCAATTAAGATTGTTAGCTAGCAAATCAAGCAACATAGCAAGTAAAATCACAATAATTTGTACGAATGCGCATATCATGATGGCTTAAATAGCCAAGCACGTCCATCACAGACTCGACCTTAGAATAATAATATTTAGCGCCGTGTCTTACTACCCATTCGGGCTATACGCTTTAAGTACTAATTACTCTAATGGATTAGGAATTGGGAAGGTTGAATTATAGGAAGTGAACCCGCATTTGCGTGGAGGGAGAGTGGAAAACCATTTAGGAAAAACCCCCCCCAGTTCACCCGACCACGATTCGAACCTCGATCTCCCCGTCCTCATCAGTTGAGCTCAACACGACAAGCGCGTTAGCCAACTACGCCACCGAGGCGGGTTGACCTTAGAATATGAGTGACTAATGACTCTGAGCTAAAAACAACGTCTTGATAATTCAGTTGTAAGATCATTGGTGCATTGAAACAAAGGTCCGTGGATCAATTCCCGTGTTCAGGTGTCAAAGAGTATGATATTCAGGTTCGGCTGAAATCGTAACTAACAACTATACTAACCCACATATGTGGCAGCATGGTCCAAAGAGCTACTCTCTCAACAGGCAAGACTACCGATTAAGGGTATATCGTGGTTCTATCTGGATGTACTAAAGGTGCTATTTACCTAAATAACTTCCCATTGTTTCTCTTCACGCAAATGCAGGGAACATTTATACTAAAATTCAATATTCCTCACCCTTAACCTTTTGGTTATTTTTACATGTGCGTACAACTTAAACGGGTAATAGAACGCCAAGATAAAAATACACAAAAAAAATCAACTATAATTGGTTGGCTATTTTATCAATTTTTAATATACCTTCTCGATTTATTCAGTTATGTGTATATATTTTTATATATTAATATATATTTATATAATTAACTAAAATGTATTATATATATTTACATATATAATACACTGTAAAGTTATTTCTATTATATCTATATATATGATACAATATATATATATATATGATACATATATATATGATACACTAATATATATATGATACACTATATATATATATGATACACTATATATATATATGATACACAATATATATATATGATACACAATATATATATATGATACACAATATATATATATATATGATACACAATATATATATATATATGATACACAATATATATATATATGATACACAATATATATATATATGATACACTATATATATATATATATATTACACAATATATATATATATATATGATACACAATATATATATATGATACACAATATATATATATATATGATACACAATATATATATATA
>CABFOW010004466.1:16502-55968 GCA_902141385.1 Timema californicum
ATATATATATATATATATATATATATATATATATATGATACACTATACATTTATTTATATAAGCTGTCAATTAACCTAATTAATTTTAATATTTTTACAGGTGTAATTTTAATTCAGAAGATCAGTTATCTTAATCATTACATTAATTGGAACCATACAAAGCACTAAATGCCTAAAGCTCTTTTCCACTTTTTGTAAATGGTTATAGACAAAATATTAATTCGGTTACTGCAAAGTAAAAGTATGGTAAAATTTCAAATGATCTTTGACCAACTGGCTTCATATTAATTATTTTAACTATTTAACCAGTCCCTAAACACGAATAAAATAGTATAGCTACTTTAAAATTTGGAATAAATGGTTAAGAGATTGCTGAAGACAGAGTAAAACTAATATATAATAACCAAGCCTAGACATATCGGAAATTATTATAAAAAGAAAAATGTAGAGAGGAATTTATTAATTCATCAGCTAAATAAAACAATTTTATTAAGTTGATATGTGTAAATTTAACATAAATTAACCACAATTAAGGAAATTGTCATCTTTAAAAAAAAATCATTTAATTTGGTATCTAACAAGTTTTTATAATTTATAAAATATTATTTGGGGAGAGGGAAGCTATTTTAGGATTAATTAAGTATGTTTATGAGAATGTTATTATTAAAATAGATTCAGTTATATTAATATAATGTATATACATTTAGAAAATATATAATGAGTTTATTTACTTTGTTATATCACTGCTTCTCACCACCTATTAAGGTTATACTCATATGGAGTAATTACGATATTAAGTTAGGGATGATGAAGGTATATTTAGAGGAATTGTTTCCGCACTAGCGAGGATGGAGAGTGGAAAGCCATCTAGGGAAAAGCACCCCCAGTACACCCGACCGAGTTTTGAAACCCAATCTCCCATTCATCGGTAGTCGTGTCTAAAGCGAGAGTGACGCCTTAGAGCATGTGGCCACTGAAGAAAGTTTAAGTCCAATTACTAACATTGGTTTAAAATGAAGGAACGGTTAACACACAAGTCATGCGGTCGTAATTTTATGGGTGTTTCAGATAATTCTTTCTAGCAAGCCTTTACTGGTGCGAGTTGACTCCTCGTGATTGATTGCGTTTCGTATTTTGCAAGTTTCAATTGTGAACCGCAAGTAACTTTTCTCGTTTTTAATAATAAAATATTATCATTTTTCTAAATGTCCATAAAAAACCGGTAGTAGCCTGCTATAATATTAAACTTCCTGCAGTTATTTCGCTAAGCAAAATCGTATCATTATTCTAACATCACAAGTTTCCTGAGACCTACATATAAATATATTTAGTAATATTACTAATATTATGACATATAAATATATTTAGTAATATTATTAATATTATTACATATAAATATATTTAGTAATATTACTAATATTATTACATATAAATATATTTAATAATATTATTAATATTAATTAGAAGTTGGTTTCTATTTAAAAACTAATAGCAGACTCAATCTGAATAGAATAATTCGGGAAAACTTGACTTTATTTCACTAATATTATAACACATCAAACATAAATTATGACTTAAATTTAGAGTCTAGGTTCTATAATATAATTATAGGTTATATATGCAAAGGCGATAATAATAAAATTCCGCTTCGAAAATATTATGTTTGACTACTCTATAAAAGACCTGAAAGTATTATTATTATTATTATTATTATTATTATTAAAATTTGATGTAAGGTATTTTAGTTGTATCGAAAAACAATAATCGAATTGAGGAAACAGCCAATTGTTTTATAACCATGGCAAGTACAGCAAACCTCACCTAATATTGAAACTAGTAGTGGAGATTACGAAATCCAGCGAGGCGTAATTAGCTGAATGCAAACTGTTATATTTCTGGATTTCCACTTCCAGAATTCTATCTCCATCTTCATGGTTATGTCTCTCCTCCTTTCCCAAACGTTATTGTATTGACTTGTTCCAGAACGGAACTCTGATAAAGAGGAACAAGTAATATATCTGCTAGACTCTCACTTTCAACCAACTAAACGATGCGTTATAATTGGCCAGGCCTGAAGGGACCGAGTCAAAATGTGTTTCTATTCGACATGGTATTACTTGTTTGTTATTGAATGTTATTCCATCTTATTTTGGAAAGAACAAACGGGAAGTTTATAAAATATTAATAATAGGAAAACAATATTTATTCCACTAAAGATGTCAAATTTAAGTGGACATGATTTAACAATAAATAATATAATATATTATATAAAGATATATAAATATATATGAATATTTATATACATATATACATAAAATATTAAAATATATAATTATGTATATATATATATAAATAAATATATATCTTTAAATAATTCATCTCATTCATACATACACACCTAACCACACCATTCCCTTTAGGGTTAGGCAAGAAACTCTTAATATTTCTCAAAAATAAACTCCGTACTAAATCCATCCTCACTAACTCTCCCCAAACTTCTCTATTCTTGCATACTCCCTTCGCTTCAACAATATCCATACACCGAGTCATACATATTATTTTATTCTTAAGACCCTTAATGTTCTTACTTTTCACACATTCATGTACAATATTTAGCCCCGTCTTCTAAGGCCTGCCACTTCCTGTTGATCCACACATATTACCTTCATATATTTGCTTCGTAGCTCAATCCATACTCATAATCTCAACATTCCAAAAACAACGCATGACGTTTATTTCACATAGATCTATTGATTCCCATTTCAAACTCCGTTCCTTCACCACCCATTCATTACCGACTCTGCCCATACGAGTTTTGCTACTTACATATCTTAGATATCTCATTTCAACCGCATTCACCTGGATCTTGTGTTTTTCCTGACAAAACCACGCTTCACATCCATAAAACAATGTTGGCGTCAACACACTTTTAAATACTGCCATCTTTGACTCTTTCGATACTACTTAATTCTTGAAAAAGTCCACATATCCAACTACTATCCGAGATGCAATCACCCGTCTGTCGAATTCACCATCTATCCTTTCTTTATTACAGAAAATTCAGCCCATATACACAAAAACATTAACTTATTCTAAGAGTTTTCCATTTATACTTATTTGGCAATCATTTCCTGATTAAAAATAATTAATTTCAATAAATAAAATAAGCGAAATACTTCCTAAATATATTTGTTATATAATACTGAGATTAAAAATGTTAGATTCATGAACATATTTAACTTTAAAATATAAAATTTAATCTTGAAAACAAATGCATTTTATGAAATTTATACAACATATAAATGCCTATGTTTTCTATTGTATTGAATAATATATTATTCTTGATCATATAATCACACATAATGTTGGTCTATGCATAGTTCCCACCAATAATAGTTGTCATTTAATGGAATCATTTGAAATTATATTCGTTTTATAATTGGTTGATACCTTGCTAATTATGAGTGGGGTGGAGGAGAGGGAGAAAAGATAAAAATTCTAAATTTATTATATTTGTATACTTAGTTATTAATACCTGGAATATTCTCCCTTTTAAAATGCTATACTCAGAATCGTCATTATTAATCAAGAACGTTCTTTGTGTATTAATATAGTGTTTGTGTCACAACCAATTAACATCAAGGACACTTCAAAATAATATATCAACCTTAATTACTTTTAGACTGATAGATAATTGAAAACGTTAATACAAATGGCGTTAATATAATATTAAAGCCATGAAATATGTGTAAAATAGCATAAGAAATTAAATAAATTGGTTCACTTTTCAAATTAATTGGTTAATTATTTGTTCCTGTAATAACAAAAATACCCAGAAGCAAGAAATAAAATTATGTTTATTATATAGGCTTTCAAAGTATTTTTACTCCATAAAATTTGTTCTATCTACCTTTTATAAATAGAAAATTGATACGTTAAAACTAATGTAGTCTAGAAAAAAGTATAAAGTGGAAAATATAAGATAGGCACGTGATATGTGTTGAAAAAATTAGTTTTATAGATTTAAGTGGTGATATCACCAAGTTTGATGTTCATCCATAATCAATATAGGCCCACTTTGTAGGTTGTACTTGTAATTTCCGCGCCAATAGATAGAATTATATGTATGTAAACGATCTAATTTATTTCAAAAGAGACTTAAAATCTACTATTTCACAGACAAGTAAAAGTATCATTTGTTAGCATAAAACAATATATAATAAATACCAACGAATACAGTTGTGTCAAAGATAGATATTTAATTAATTTTCAGCATGATAGTTTCATTACAATAATAACTCACTTATGGCAGTTTTATATCACAGTTGTAATAATATGTGTTTATCGCGCCTCACTTTGGGCGTCAATCGTAGTACTATGTGACCAATCACCCCGCATTGGGCGTCGATTGAAACACTACGGATTAATTCCCTGATATAATTCTGTGGTGATCTATAGGTTGTCGAAAGCTCAGTGATTGAGCTCCTATCATCACTGTACGGAAAATATAACGTTTAATCAGCTGTCTATAGCTCCGTGTTCGAGCACTAATTAAATCAGTGTATTAATATAATTAAAGAAAGAGAAATGATGATGGCTGCTATTTGACACATGGTTTATTTAAATTACACCTGTTAATTACTTGTACATATTTCAATTAAATGTTTTATATCACTGAACACTTGTGATATTGATGTGACTTATATTATAATGTGTTAGACTGTGACTGACTTGTGCGTGAGCATGATCTCTGTGTCGATGTTTGGATCCCGGAGATGCCTTTAACATACGCACAATGGTTTATATATAACATACCCCTTGCATTTTTCTCCCCCGGTTAACCATGTAAAAACTAACCAATAGAAAGAGTGCTGGCGACAGGTTTTGTGAAGGCTAGCTTCTTATTGGTATAGAGAAATGGCGTCTTCTGCCAAATACTATGAAGTTGTTCCTTTTAACAAGAATTGACGCAGTTATTCTTTTAACAAGAAAGATGGTATAAAAATATATTTTAGGGGTAAAATCCTTTTCACTTTGTTTCTGAGAAGTGCGTGTTTCTTCATGGATGAATATTAAAAAGATATTCTACATATATTACTTTAAAGAAAAATTACCTTCATCCATTACTTTTTGCATAATTTAGAGTTAATCCAAATCAATATCATTACACAGTTTTAAAATACACCCGGTTTACCTCTACAACGAATTGTGCCAGTAAAATGACCTGGTGGTTACAAACACCTGATTCAAGAAAGATAATACAAAGTGTACACATGGAAGAGCCCAGCAGACATCAGCAGATACCAACTTGACTACATCCTTGTCAAACAGTGTTTCAGTAATGGAGTGAAGCATGTGAAGACATTGCCAGGAGCCTGCATTTATTCGGACCACAACCTGATGGCATACATTTAAATAATAATGTAGAGGATAAGGAAGATGAGCAAGAGAAAACGTAGGTGGGACCTAGAAACAAAAAGTGATATTTACATTATGATAAATTCAATAGATTTGTGGAAGGGAAGTGATATAGTGTTAAGAATATTTCTTAAGTTACTGAATGACAGTTTTAGCAAATTGAAACGGACTGCAAGAAAAACTTATGTATCAATAGAAATTATTCAGAAAATTGAATATAGAATTAAATGCAAAAATGTCAACAAAGAGGAATATATGAGGCTAAACAATAAGTTAGGTAAATAAAAGGAAAATTTGAGTATAGGCTATATACATAAGATATGTGATTCGATTATCATACTGCATAAAAAGGAAGGTATGATCTCATGTATCATAAATCAAAGTAACTCAATGAGAATGAAGACAAATGTGTTTGAACAATAGGAATAAAATACCCCTAAGGGCAGATGGTGACGAATTATAAAGAAGTTTTAAGGGTTTTGGAGATATATCTAAAAAAATTGAACGAGAAGGAAAATTGACCATGAAATCTGGATATTGATGAAGTGAAGAGAGCTATAAAATACATACAAATAAGGAAATATACTTGAGATGACGATATACCAGCTGACCCGCTGAAGAAACTGGGTAACAAAGGATTTATGGTTTAGACAAAACTTATAAATAAGATATAAGAAAGAGGATAATGGTCAAAGGACATTCTAGACGTAGCCATGATAGCCCTAAATAAAAAGAAAAAGCTAATGAAATACAATTATCATTGTACCATCAGTCTCATTATTCAATTGGAGAAGATCATGTCAAGAATATTCAAATGATAACTTGAACAGAAAATAGAAAGTGTGACGGAAGAACAACAAATTTTCAGTTTCTAAAAGAAACCATAGATTCCATCGAGATGCTTAGAATAATTTTTTTTAAAAGTGCTTAAAATCGAGAAAGAAGTCAATATTTGTTTCATAGACTGTAAATGGCGTTTTTAGAGTTAAGTGGAAGATACTGATTGAAGTAATAAAGAAAATTTGCATTAAATGACTGTTCCTCGGATAGTGAGTGAAAGTGAGGGTGAATTATGGAGATAGCAACAGCCTAGTGATAGAAAGAAGAAAGAATCAGGGATGCTGTTTGTTGTATAGTCAGTCAACTTAACTTGTATGGAAAATGGATGATCTTAGAAGCACTAGAGGGACGTAGCAATTTTAGAAAGAAGGAAGAGTCAACAACACATTAAAATGCAGATTATCTACTAATGGTGGTCAAAAAAAGAAGATTTTCATGAAATGATTGACCCTTTGGTGGCTACTGAAAGAAGATATGGCTTGGAGATCAAAATTAATAAGATGGAAGTGATTCCAAAAAATGAGCCGTTGAAAATCAAAATTCCAAATCAAGATTTGGAAATCATTGAACAGTTTAAGTATTTGGGAATTCTGTGGACAAATGATATTTACTGTATCAATAAAATTAGGTTAAGGATCACCAAGTTAAAGAAAGCTTTAAACCAGAAGAGTTTACTGCTGACCACCAAGTTGAGTTTGTAGCTGAGGAAGGAACCGATGAAATCCTATATTTGGAGTATTGCGTTGTATAGAGAAAGAACTTGGATACTAAGGAAGATGTAAAACTAATACTTGGAGAGCTTTGGAATGTGGTACTTGAGAAGACTTGAGAATCTCAAGTGGACAGACACACATGAAGAAATCCTAAAAAGAATGATTGAGAATAGAACAATGGTTTATGTGATTCTTCGGTATAAAATAAACTGAATCAAACACATTTTTAAGAGAAACTGTCTTCTGCACGATGTCATCGAAGTCAAATTTGTGGGAAAGAAGAGTTTAAGGAAGAAGAAGGTTTCAAATATGGTATGACTTGAAGGAAGGAGGATAATTCTGAGAAAGAAGGAAGAGTAAGCCGTCATGGCAGTCAAAATTCTTTTACAAAACTAATGGACCTGTAGAAAGATAGACAAATTATTATTAATAATAATACATAAACACATTACACTAGTGCCGTGATATATAGGTTGTACTATGGTGTGAACTAAGGGGACGTGTGGAAGAGAATAATTTGTTCACAACGTCCAGGATATCCACATATTAGCACTGTTGTGATAGGAGTGATTACATGGGATATTAGTGGGAATGAACTCCATTTTAATGGAGATATAGTGGAAACTATTTGGTATAACTTCCCTCAATATTTCAGGATGAGATTGGAACCTCAACTTTGTAATAGAAAAAAAACTGATGACGTTGACACCTTAGCCCCCGTGGACATCGACTAAAGTGAAAAAAAGTATGGCAGAGTGTATGTTTGATACAAAAGAGAGTATTTAAGATAGATTATATATAATATATGCATTGAATTAATTTGATTGTATTAATAGTAATACATTATGAATTTAGAACATATTTGTAATAATAAGTATATAAATAGTTAAAGTGTGTTCTTGAATAGTTATCTTGCTAGAAAAGAACAAATCCTTTTTATTTTGGCCAAAGATTTGTAACGGGCTAGGTGCATTTAGCCCGTACATACAAAATTGTTAATTAAAATAAATTGCAGTTGATAAACAAACAGTGTAATTTTGTTGTTACATACCGATACACGTCTTGAAAGCTGCCTGGGTGGATGACCAAAAGAAAAAGCGGATGCTGCTGACAAACCCATTCAATTCACCTAATAAAACCAGACTGTTCACTGAGTGACCAGGGCACACTACCTTGGACACCAGCCAACTGTGATTTATAGGACTAGACGGTTCTACCACATGGAAGAAATACCCCCTTCCCCTCCACTCTATAGACGTCAGATCCATTTCATATATAATACGGCACCTCATGTACCATTTTTATATTCCGTTTCAACAACACGTTCCACGAGCGTCTAGGAGGGTTCCAGCAAGTGGTGTCACGTTAGAGCAGGCAAAGCAAAAACTGCTTGCCTTTATTTGAATATAATTATTTTATTTTATTTAATGGTTGAAAAATATTCTTCAAGCATATATGTGCTTGAAAGAAATTTTCCCGCACATGCCAGTGAGAGTAAAATGCATGCGATACGTGCATTAATCCATTATGTGGTGGTTGAAAGTATATATTTTTTTCATCTTTCACCCCATAACTCTACCTAGTGTAGTTCTTATTTGTGACGTCATAGATTTAGAGGGGAAGAAGTGGAAGAGAATTAGGATTAGATAGAAATGCAAGCAACAAATTTTGACTTTTCGACAGTCGTAGCTATATCTGAAGGTTGACGACTATAAGTGAATAAATTGAAAGATACCATTGCATACCCCTCTCCCTTTCAAAATACAGAAGTGATAAAAGTAGAAATTTAAGGGGTTGGAAAAGAATTAGGGGAGTTTGAGTGAAAGGGTAAAAATTAACAAATTACTGACCTCAGAACGTGATTAAATACATTTTGATGAGTTTGTTGCAGCAGGTTCTTTTGTCACATATAAATGCATTTATAACACTAAATAATAGGGTAGATCTTTCACTGTACAGACATAAAAAACATTAATTGAACAACACAATGCTAAGGTAAAATATTTCGTGAAGTTTTGTAGGATGTAATAGAGGATGGATGTTATTTGAGCACTCGATAACTGGCATTTTGTGGTCATCACCAGACAATTAATTCTAAAATAAGGGAGATTATGTTGAGATCAATTTGATATATGAGTATTATTCAGTTTTAGCTCAGCATTTAGAATTGTCTGATGTATCCACTGGGTTATCAGGTGGAAAAGATAAAGACCTCATTGAGTTGATTAAAACAGTCTTACTAATTGAAATCACACACAAACTATAATAATCAAAAAACAATATTTGTGTATATTTTATAAGACGAAACATCAGAAATCTTGAAAACTTTTAAAGCTATCGACAATGTTTCGATTTTGGTAGTCCAATGGTGAGATTATGGAACATTTTTTTTTGTTTTACAGACGTTTCTGCTAACAGATCCCCCACTACTTTGGCTACTCATGTTAAACAGGTAGTGGCAGATGTTGGTTGGGGGGACAAGTTTGTTTACACAAGGATACGATGGTGCTGCAGTAATGTCTGGAGGAATAAATGGTATTCAGAAAACTGTTTGTAAAACTGTAGCGTTTGTTGCACGACACGAGTTCAAAAATCAATAATCACTCTATAATATTCATTAACATTTTAAAAACATATCTACATCTCCTATCTCTCGTCTTTCTTAATATATATGGTTTATAATAACTATAAATGAATAGAATTACCCCCTGTTGCCACATGATCTGCCTAGAACCTTATTTTCCCTTCTATCACACTTGCTCAGTGCAAGTAGTCTGTGTCGGGCCGTCCTAAGCTAGGCCACAATTACTGGCCAGCCCAAATGACGTCACTTCCGGATGGAATGTAGTCAGAAATGATTCTAGACCTTTCCAAACGAAAAAAAAAGAAGAGACTACGTTCCATCGCCAATTTCTACAAGTAAGTTTGAAAACTCTTCTGCCTTCAAATCGCCTTTGAGATGGACCCTCATATTGAGTCGCAAGGATAGGACTTGGAATTTAGTTCACAGGTAGGATGACTTGAGGCAGGCTTTTGACTTATCAGCACATGTGCCTCGAGGCACGACAGGTAGTGTCTGCTGGAACAAAAATTATATTATTCTCTTTCGAAAGTATTTGACAATATTACATTAAATGAGTAATAATATTTATTTAGTTTGGTTTAATGGCACTTGCCACCAAAGTATTAAGTTATTTATAGAGGACTGAAACTGCTCATATCCTGACATGTTAAACTCTCTTAATATTACTATACTATAGCTTGGTAGTAACAATCGATATGTTGCTGCAAGTAATATTACTACAGTCATTTAATTAAATAATATTTAGGGATGATAGGTACTATCAATAATTGTCTTGGCGCTTAAGTCAAATATAGCATATGAAAAATGTCTACTTGAAAGCTGGAAACAAACCTTCGGCCATTTATAAAGACGGTAGTACCAAAGTACCATGCTTTAATCTAATTTTTAAAATAATAAAATTATATTGAAACTTTATAGACTGTATGCAAGAACAAAATGAGTAAAAAGGTGAGTGGTATTGATTTTCCTCGGTATTGAGCCTTCTGCAAGAACGTACCCTCTAAGATAGCTAATTAACACCAATTACACTTTCAAATGTAAATTAATATTTTTTAAATCCACTCAAAAATCACACTTCCCATTTACTCTTCACTTTTGCTTATTATAGTATTCTGCCATATCCCTTTATTAAGGAAAAACTCTTAATTTTCGTATTCAGACCCTAATGACCCTAAATGCTATTCGTCAGGATTAAATAAAAAATCTCCAAAGAATTTATTAGCTAGTAGGTAAGACTGATTGATGCCTTAGTGCTCTCATGCATCAATATTTTTTTAAATAATGATTTATAGAAATGTTTATAGGATCATATTTTACCAAACAAATAATTAGCATGATTTATAACACAGTATTGCAAAATTAAACTATTTTACATCTATGAGCTAATGATTAATGGTAATTTATATGCTATAATATGTTGTGAGCTATCCTTTTTTTTTTCACTAGTTATCACATTTGAGATAATAATAATTAATGTCTAACAGTAAAATATAAGCTTGGAGGTTCAAACTTCTCTTCAAAATTTAAATTGCGCGTGCGCAATTCCGCAACGACACTAACGCCATTTGGCTTCAATGTCTGATCACTGAAACCAAAGATTAGCCAGACTCGTATATCTTAGACTCGTTCTTAAGTACATTTTATTATTCATATATAATAAATTTGATGAACATTAACTGAAGATATAAGTGAAACAATAACTTTCACAAACACCTTGGGGTTCTCGAAAGACACATTAGTATTCGATAATAAATAAAAGTTCTTTTCATATTTGTCTATCCTAAATTAGTGTACAAAATCACTTCAAGGGGGGGATTTATGTCCCCCCAACCCCACACAACATATATAACTTGGTCGGTAATTACTCCACGGGTGCCCTTCTCCGTAGCACTAGGCAACCCACACACTATACTGATCTTGGCCTTTAGGCCAGCATATCCCGCTATCTGCCCCCCAGTCTCATACGAATAAGAGAGGGGCCACGAATCCCCTGATTCGACTCCTAGGTCACCTACCGAAGTGGAAAAAGAGGTTCAAGACGCCGTCCCTTATTAGGCGGTAGGGATGGCTAGGAGCGTCGTAATAGCCGATGCCCCGGATGATCTGGTTGGAGCTGGCCTGCGCCCGACTGAAAAATTTCTCCGCCAGCCCGCGGATACGGATATCCAAGGATGGGAGGCCTGACGTGGTCCGGATAGCGTGGTTTGGGACGCGGGGTGGGGTCCCGAGGATCAGACGAAGGAACCGGTGGTATACGGCACGGATATGGTTGTACCTGTATCTGGGTAAATAGGAGAATACGGGAGCGGAACATAGAGGATGGACATCACTTAGAGCAGAAATATAATAACAATAATAATAATAATATTTAGCACCGCGTCTTACTACCCGTTCGGGTTATACGCTTTAAGTACTAATTACTCTAATGGATTAGGAATTGGGAAGGTTTATTATTAGCACCGCGTCTTACTACCCGCTCGGGTTATACGTACTTACGCTAATGTGTAATGGTAGGGTGATTGTGAGATGAAATGGAGGACCTAAAGTTTAACGTGGAATCCGAACCACGGTGGAGGCCTGGCATTCCTAATTGGGAAGGTTAAATTAGAGGAAATGAACCCGCATTTGCGTGGAGGGAGAGTGTAAAACAATTTAGGAACCCCCCCCCCCAGTTCAGCCGACCGAGTTTTGAACCTCTATCTCCCCGTCCTCAGCAGTCGAGCTTCAACACGACAAGCGCATTAGCCAACTACGCCACCGAGGCAGGTCTTAGAGCAGAAAAAGTCTGATCTTGTGACCGTATGCCAGCGGACTGGCCGGGCTCAAAAGAGGATCTTAGACTCTGACTCAGAGCAATTTAACCCGTACATTTAAAAACTGTTTACAAAACTGTTTACATCAGTATTAATGTGTGCCAAAACTTATGTTTTTCCTCACAGCTCGTACGTAAACCGGTGTTGCACTTAGAAAATTGAGTACGTGACACTCCCATTGTAAATGTACTAAAAACCCATTTCCAAACAAAACTACAGTAGCTCCATGGCTTCTTTGGTGCTGACTGACAGCTTTGAAAAGTTATCAGATCAAATTATTTATCCCTACGCTGAACCATATGATCAGCAAAAACATGTGTTTAGCAGCTGTCAGTCAGCACCAAAGAAGCTATGGGGCTACTGTATTAACTGTGGAATTTTGTTGCAAACCTTATATAAAATAAATTATGGAAATGTTCTCTTTCCAGTGATATATATATATAACCTAATCACACTAAATATTAGATAAAGTGAGAACTAGCTCAAATCTGGAGATCCGACCTCATCGCCTCTTACACTTTTAATGGTAATAGGCGGAGCTGATCAGTTCGGTTCGTTGCACTTTTAGCGATAGTAGGCGGTGCCAATCAGATCAGCTCATGGAACTAAAATATACGGTAAACGTTATAAAATCATTATATTAATTTCAAAAATTAAATAACTAATTCCTTATAATATATTTATTATAATATAGATGATTCTTAAAATTAATATTACTATATAAGAATTTATATGAATATAGATAATTTATATAAATATTTGCGTACTTTATAATATATTATATAGTTCTAATATATTTATAATTAAATTTTTATATTAACAATACTATTTATATAAAAATGTATTTAGTAAAATTACTTATATTAAAGGTTTATTTTAATATATAAATGTATATAGATATATGTTACTTTTATTAAACTGTAGGTTCTTCATTTCATCTCACAGTCACTCTACCATTACACATTAGCGTAAGTGCTTATAACCCGAATGGATAGTAAGAGGCGGTGATAATAATAATAATAATAATAATAATAGTAATAATAATAATAACTATATTAATATAAGTTATTATATTTATATATTAAACAAGTTTAATATAATTTAATTATATTTAACAAGTTTAATATAATTTAATTAAGGTTAAATAATTCGTACATACCTCAAATAGCTTGACAAGTTAATTGGCCATTCAAATTTAACTAAAATTCCATATAATTTGTTTATTTTAACTGAGTCTAAGGCTTTTTCAATAGCCATAGTTGACGTTCTGTCAAGATGTATTCCCACTTTCTTATAATATTGTTGGTATATTTGGTCGAAATACACATCAATGATCACTAATTATTTTTGGCTGCCTATGATTTAAATTTAATTCAAATTTAATTGGATAATATTTTATAGAATTTAGGGAATAGTGAGATACCTCTCTTGTTATTAAGCTTCATTTTATCTCCCATTGTTAAAATGGGTATTATTATAGTTTCCTTCCATTCTCATGGTAATACATCATGGTTACATATGGAACATACCTATTTGTGAATGTATATTACTTTTAAACAGTGAGGATTGATTAGAATCTTATAAATTAAAGCAAATTGGGCAATCTATCACTAAAAATTGTATTTAATCTTTGAAAGGGGGCTTTGTATGTTAGCTCGTGGGTTTTGAATATCATATAGTGTAATTTAACATTTCATCTAAAATTAGATTTGAACAATGGTTAGTTGTGAAATAGTAAACTGGTTTATGTTGATCAATCATTTGAGGAACTATATGAGCTAGTTAGTTAAACATTATTAAACTCTTGCTTTTATTATGTCATGAGTATAGTGTTACAATATCAACTAATCAAACAGGGATATAACAGAATAAGTGAATTAATTTCAAAACAATAACTAATCATCAATATAATCACCAGATAAAGTAACTAATAAGTATTGAAATCAAGTGGCGTCATATTAGCTCATGAGTGCTTAAATTTGGCCTGGGATAGACCGGGCTTTTACTACCTGTTGGGTGAATTTGAGGTTTATAACTCCCCATTTGCATTTTTTTCCTCCTCTTATGATAGTAGAACTTGTGCGCGTTTCAAAAAATTTCCTCTTCCTTAATATATATATATATATATATATATATATATATATATATATATNATTGAGTTTCTATAATATAATTGCTGTATCATTAATACAAACAGTAGTCAATCAGCCAAGACAGATCTTAAGTTGTATTTAGCTTAATCAAATATATAAATATATTATTTGTCTAAACGGTGTATATTTATAACATTTCATTTCCAGCGAGAGGATCATGTTAATATCAATAAACCGAACGGGTAGTAAGACGCGGTGCTAATAATAATAATATATATATCAATAAAAATAATTTTCCAGAAATAAATAATCTTTCTGGTAGTGAAAGAACAAAAACGTTATAATTTTGAATCAATGAAGGAATGATCATTCTGTGGAACTTGTCACAAAATAATATGACTATTTATTTTCTAATTTTAATTAAACTTAGATTAAATATAACTAATTATAATTTATAATTAAATTAATTTACTCAACCAATTTTACAAGGCAGTTAATTAAATCAACAAAGAGGTAAATAATAATTTAATATTTAGCACTGCGTCTTACTACCCATTCGGTTTATACGTTTTAAGTACTAATTACGCTAATTTATTAGGAATTGGGAAGGGTTGAATTAGAGGAAGTGAACCCGCATTTGCGTGGAGGGAGAGTGAAAAACCACTTAGGAAAAGCCACCCCCAGTTCACCTGACCGAGATTCGAACCTTGATCTCCCCGTCCTCAGCAGTCGAGCTCAACACTACAAGCGCGTTAGCCAACTGTGCCACCGAAGCGGGTAAGAGGTAAATAAATACGTAAACAATTATTAACATTGAGACCTAGATATGCTTTTGAATTAAATCACTGATGGGATATCTTACATAGGCGTTGGCTGTGTTAAAATGTTTTGTCATCGAGGGATTCCAAATAAAGCTTATTATAAGATGTCCCCAAAAACTTTATTATGCATTTAAAAATCGTAATACTAATTTAAAAATAAATAAAAATGTTTATTTTAAAATAAACAATACTTAACAAAGTGTGGAAAACCAGCTAATCCTATTTCACAAAGATAAACGATATAATTTAAGTACATTTTTATTCAATTTTAAATAATTCTCAACCAAAATTACTAAATAATACATGTTGACGATATGCACTCGGATAAATTCTACAAAGTATTTAAAGTTTGTAGTTTTTCTATCTAAAATAGGTTTAACCATAAATACACGTCATATCTCAATGGCCGATTTTTAATTTCTATGATTACAAGCAGTTTGACACGTTCTTCACACGGGTAGGCTGCATCAGAACTATATCAAATCAAGAAGTGCAACATACGATTAATGTTTCATAATATAACAATAATTCTTGTTTAACATAATTCATTAGTACATATATATTGGTGACCTGGTGGTCTAGGGGTAAGGTGTCAGACTTCTGTGCTGGCGGCCGGGGTTCAATCCTCGGTCCGGGCACAGATTTATCTGATTACCAAACCCTTCCTTCACCTCTGACAAGACATCTTGTGAATGTGGGGAATGCCAGGCCTCCACCGTGGTTCGGATTCCACGTTAAACTGTAGGTCCTCCATTTCATCTCACAATCATCCTACCATTACACATTAGCGTAAGTGCGTATAACCCGAACGTGTAGTAAAATGCGATGCTAATAATAATAATAATAATAATAATAATAATTAGTACATATATGCTAAAATCATGACAAATACACTGTAATTAAATCACATGAAGAATAAATTAGAATTGACATGTCAAAAAACACATACATTAAAGTATCTTACAGTGCAGCAAACAAACAAACAAATAACAACCATAGTTAGTGTGACTCCACCTTAGGCGAATATTTAAAAAAAAAACTAATTATACAGGATGCAAAATTTAATACACAATTTATAAGTCAAGGCATTTTGGTGTGTGGATAATTCTACCTGACATCATAACACCATCAGGACTACCAGCTTCAGCGGTACGGGACCGGTTTCCGCAGTTTTATCAGGCTCACCAGTTCCAAGCAGCATGGAACTGGTTTCTGAATTAGAAGATTTAAATGCCGTAGTTCTTAGGTCCTTTGGATTATCATTTGGAAAGAGTGCTGATGTTACAGCAACTCTAGAGTCACTCATGCCATTCACAAAGTGACTCGCCTTAGCATGATCTTTATCGTAACTGCCATTATCAGAGTACGCAAGCCTGATTTTATGTGCATTAAGGTGATCAATTTTTCTTTTTAGGCATATTAGATAAGGAAAAGAAATACTTAGAGAGATTTGAAATGTGGCGTTGGAGAAGATTTTAAGAAAGTCAGATGGACAGACATAGTGACAAATGAAGAATTCCTAAGAAGATTGGGTGAGAAAAGAACTATTTTTAATGTGATTTTTCTTTACAATGAAAACTGAATAAGACACATTATTAGGAGGATCTGTCTTCTTCACGACGCCATAGAATGAAAGATTGAGGGAAAGAGGATATTAGGAAGAGGGATTCAAATATAATTTCACCTGAAGGATAGAAGAAAATTCTGGGACATCAAGGAGGTGGTGGACAAGATGCATTGGCAGTCGAAGTTCACTGACAAAAAGTATGGAAATGTGTTTGGACAGAACACCTCATATTAACAATAGCATACTAGATATTACCTGTTTCTAGTATCTTAATCAAATTAACCACATTGCAGCGTTGCAGTTTTTTGTTCCAAACAACATAATGATTAGGGCTAAAAAATTGTTCACGAACTCTAACAGTTTTGTCTTAGTAAAAGATTGTCCTACTTTCACAGTCATCTAATTATCAATATTTATTTATGGTCTCAAATGTCGATCCTGTATACGTATTCTAGAATTATGGGATCCCTGAAACTGGATTTTTTCTATCTATAATCAAGAAATAAAACCTGGGGTGACCAAGCATATTGCACCTATTTTTAACATCATTTTGACCATTCCAACCGCTTTATCAGATAAACCATTGATGTAGGCAGAGTGAGGACAAGAGTTTATTAATTAAATCTTTCATAATCGAGCAAACATTTTTAATTCAAGCTAGTCAATAGGTTGGTTGCCATTCATGAATGGCTTGGAAATCCCAAAACGCGTAAAAATGTATTTGAACTTATTTATAACAGAGGAGGAAGACTTACTAGAGCCCTTCTCAGAGACCTTCTCAACATCAATTAAAATTGAATGGTAATAAACAAGAACTAAATACCTATCACCACTATACTCTGCAAAATTAGCTGCAACTTTAATGAAAGGAAGTTCACGGATCTCGTAATGTCGCAGCGGGTCACTTATATTTGCCCGTTAAAAAATAATAAATACTTGGCACCCAATATTCTTATTTTAAACATCACAGTTGGTTCCTGGCTAATAGAGGGTGCGAGACGCTTGAACCTTGAGTTTCTCAAAACTGAAATGGGTTGCATGAAATATCTCTAGAGTGAAGCACCTAAGCTAATCTGGAACCAACACACTCTCACTTTAGTAAAGAAGCTCATCATGCACATTATTGTTATTTCTGAAGGAAAAATAGTGAATCTGCTCCGATAAATCATATGACAACGATTTAGGCCGAACTTAATATGGCAATTAAATACTTTGCTTAAAGCCTAATCCACAGATGTATTTTCCTTACATTTTGAAAGTGTGGATGTGTGGTCATTGGAGACTACGCCTATCACATACACTATGAAATAAATACTTTTATCTACAGATGAGAGGCAACTTCTACAATTTTGGGATAGTTAATCAATTTTATGTATGTATTCTCCATCTAAATATCTAAGCGTGAATGAATAGGCTAATTGTTTTAGCTGGAGGTGGCGGTGACTGTTTTTGGTAACTCTAACATTGGGATTTAAGATGATTGGAGTGAGGGGTGGATGTTCTGAATGAACAGTTAAAGCCTCGTTACCATAAGCAAAGCTCTTGAAATTATTGAATACAAATAAGAGAGCGATACTCTCTTTTAACAGCTGAGCATAATTTTGTTCAGTGGCTATGGGCTAGCTTTCTTTTATTCAAGTTTAACCTATCTCATATCGACTACTGTCAGCATATATGTCAATGGGCTTGGGTGGATCAGAAGGGGTTAGCAAGTAATGATCTTCTATAGACATTTTAAAAAGCTATGGGAAGAGTTCCAAGACAACTTATAATATATTTTAAGAAAATAATGGAATAGTTTTCTAATATCTGATAGTAGAGGTGCAAATGATATTAGGTAATGGACTGTTCCCAAAATCCTACCTTGGGGCAGGTGCTTGGATGTTCTGAATAGACTGGACCTTAGTCTTGTATGGGTGAATTCCATCCTCATCAAATTCCAAACTTAAAAATTTAGCTCTTAAATTTCTACAGGTTGAATATTGTGTGTTATTACGTAAAATTAGAACAACCTGTCGAACTATTTCCCATCACCCCCCTTCCATTGCGTTCTTTCAACATAGAACATCAACATTTACACATACTGCCACAATGTTCCGAGATAATTTTGAGAAGTTTTTGGAAGTACTCAGGAACACGCTTATCCCAAATAAGGTGCGTAAATACTGGTAATACACAAAAGGGGTGCTGAATGTACAAATAAAAGTAGATTCTTTACTCTAGTTTATATGGAAAATCCATCCTTTAAATAACTAAACGGGACGGAACTCCGCGAAGACTTTCTCACTCCATTGTTTAAAAACGAAGATATTTACTCAAAACTCATAGTATATGTTAAACCAAATAATATACACGAGCAAACCCGACCGAAAATTGCGCTATACTTAAGTAAAACATTTTTTACTTCCGCTTTCAAATTTTATAATTGTATTTTTAAGGATTTAAAGTCCTTATTTGTATATTTTGACCAAAAAAAATCGATATTGGGTCCATCAGTGTCAACACTTTGTACTAAAACCTTGACTTTTTGTTAAAATGTTCGACATCTCATTAGATGATACATGATACTATTATGTGTCCTCCTTCTTTGCACAGATAAAGCCGTCTTATTTAAACGAACCTACTATAAAGTGAGTTGTCAATGTGACGTCACACACACCGATTACTACTGACGTCTACTTCTTACCTCACCGAACATACTGGTACAATTTCCAAGGTCACTGAACAGACCCGTGTCTATACTACTAACAACATCAACAAAGTTCTACGTGACTTTTTGCAGGCATCGTGACGTCACCGCGTATGTTTTTGTATCCCCACCATAACAACGAGATCCCTATATAATGGCTTTGCAAGCGTGCAATAATTGACTATTCTACGATCAATGTTCGACGACAGACCATTGTTATGGACCTGGACAATGGCTGGAGAAATACTTGTAAAATGTATCAAAATCGTCGCCTAGACGAGTGGAGTTATGGACTCTAACTTCTTGGCCAACTATAAACTTTTTACATATAGTATTCTGTTTCAAAATCTAAAGTATTTATAATTTAATCGTCAATATATTTTAAATACTCTATCTTTAAAATGTCGCCGCTCGGGCGCTGGACTTGTACTTTTGTATTTATTCTCGTAAATATCCTCAGTTACGTGCTAATTAGAAGTTGACATGTTAATATTTAATTGTTTGGAATAGTAGAGCGTTTTTTTAAAGTAACTTTTCATATTTGAAATTATGGTTTGAATTAACGTAACGCGAAGTAACTCTTTAGTGAAATTTGAATTAGGATAACTTTAATCTTTTGTAACGTAAGTTCTGTTTGAACAGCTAAAGTTTTGTTTATTTGTGTGTCCCATATTCTCAGTCAGATCGGATAGTCCCGTGGGAGTTTGGCTTAGGTCTGGTAGTCAAACCCTCACGTTTTGTAAACACTGTTGTGTGATCGTCAAATTTAAATTACTTTATATTTATGATATCGTTTTCTGTGAATTACGAAACCTTTGGAACCATATCAAGTTGCCCATTAGGCCCTTATAATTTTGTATCTCATTTGAATATATACGCTGTGGTATTGTCTCATATAGACTGGTCTATCAATATAATGATGGACTTCATGTTTCTTTTTGTTAAAACACTTGCGCAACTTTAATTATGTAAAGTTGTTTACTTCGAGTATAATTTCCAACAGAACTCATTATGATATAATGAGACCATGTACTGTTAACTGCGCTTTGTCTTTCAATTGAATAAACTGCTCATTTTGTTGAATCTATATTTATTTTAATTTCCATTCTTCATGTAGGTTAAGTTCATCCTCTCCCTTTTTATTACTTTTTATGGTCGGGTAGTATTAGGACTCAGAGAGGGTGCAACAAGACAACCAAGTTCAATCTCTAGTAATAGAGTTGGATAGGTGAGACGCGGCTGGATGCAACACACTACCACTCCCTTGAGTCGGTCTGGTAGTCAGAGTGCAACTCGGTACCTAGGCTACCTGACTCCCCTAATGATCAAAAAAAAGTTTTGGACATAACTCGATTTCCTCAAGCTATATCAATAAATATTAAATTCAATTTATGTAAATCACTCATATTCATAGCCATCAATCTTAATTCTATAAATAATATAGTGTGCTTCTTAATCTATATCATTATTAGCACAATGAAACATTATTATGTACACTACGTTTGTCGTGAAGGGTAGCAAGATTGACAGTGCATGCTTCCACTATTGCGTGACTTATAAAATAGTACCATATTTTAGACCGTCAAAGAGAGACTTCTGACTTTCAGGATAAAGAGAGCGTTTGCACATTAACCAATTTTATTTTTACCTAGTTTAATTTATATATTAAATGGAAGTCTTTAAGCACATTAGAGTTGGTCTTATGACTACTAGATAAATATTTCTATCGGGAGTTTCAAGTTAGTGACCAGATAAAGGTTATCAGCCACTTTAATATTTTAAGCGTATTATAAACTGAATTTATCTGCCGGACAGCTATCTGAAGGATAACTATATTTTTATGCAGAAAACGCAAGGTTGGTATGGTTTTTACTGGTGCGCGCATGCGTGTAAAGCCTGCTTCTACCGCTACTACCTGGCAAGTGGCTACAACGCTCAACTTTTGTTAAATAATGGTTGCTAAGCGAGTTCAAGTAAACAGATGGCGTCACGTGGGCGCAAAAGCTTAGATTTCTTGCAAGTACTAATTTTGGCGTCTGCCAAAATGTGGGCAATAGTTGGGTACAACGTTTACAAAATTTCATCTATCGCACTCATATTTTGATCATTTGTTCTTAAATAAATATAACTCTACAAATAGCTTGTCAGTTTATATACGAGAGTGAATTAAATGTTCTAGCTTTATATATCTAGAGCCTGGGCCTGTGCCTACTAAACACATGAACCAAGATTTTAACGTAAAACAGATTATAACAGGCTAAACCTCATGAAAAACAACGTGTCACTATGGAAACAACCATTTTAGTTTTCAGATAAAAGTTATCACGTACTTAACGTTCCCCCCCCCCCCCCCCTGTTCTTTTCCACCTCTTCATTTTTTCAAAAGCACGGCGATTCACCTTTTTTTTACTTTTTNGCAGATAAATGGTATCTAGCAGTCATAAGACGCACTTTTAACTTATCGACCAGATATGAATATTTATCTGCCAGATTAATATTTATCCAGAAGTCATAAGAGCGACCCTTGGTCGACTACTATCCATCGAATGAGTCCTAGTACAAACTAAACACTCAACCGTAATATTTTGTAATGATATCGATTTTTCCTGTCTTTTTAAGATTCGCGATCATATTTTAAAGTAAATATATTAATATTTCTTCTTTTCAGTTAATAAAGTAAAGTCATCTTTTCTATACTACGGCCATGTTTCTTTTTCTTTTATTTTAACTGCACGTGCAAGAAACAAGGTTTTTACTTCCGTGTTGTAATACGCAGTAAACAAATAGCAGGTGCAGAGTAGCACATCTGTTTTCCTAAATGCGAGCTAAATATAAAACTAACCCTATTGGTCGATGGAAAGAAAGCAAGGAGTGGTCTGGGTTCGAGGGTGTGAATAACTGGGTCCACACGGCTCGACTCGAGAGGACGCTAGCTTGTTAGACGGTCATTCTTTACTTTCTACTCTGCTACGGCAGACGAGATGGAAGTGTTTTACAATATTAAGTGGTGGTTTATTTTATTTACAAAACAACTTAAGGGCAAATAAAATTGTCGTTGTGACAGCAAAACACAGTTTCTCTCATTTCTTGGGCAGATTTATCTCAACATCTAGTCCAATATTTATTGTTTAAATTACATGTTTTACAATTGGCGTACTCAACGAGGGGCATCCAGCTTCAGTCTTTTACAAATGGCGCACAACGAGGGGCATCCAGTATCTGTATTTTACAATTTTTTAATACACATAGCTTCATTATGATATTTATTTTAAAATATTGCTTAGAACCTTTATTTAACGTGTTATTGTTAAACCACCATGATATCCTGGATTATTGTTGATTTAAGGGTAATTCGTCATGCGTAGTTTAATGTATAATCTATGATTGACGGTTTATATTGTCAGCTAATTAGTTGGTTACTTTCAGATACACGTTCACTGGTGACGTTGGGATGGTTTCTAGATTTCCGATTGCACAAGTTTTAGCTACAATATTAATAATAAAAATACTTAACACCGCGTCTTACTAACCGTTCGGGTTTTACAATTAAGTACTAACTACGCTAATGGGTTAGGGATTGGGAATGTTGAATATTCTGGACGTGAAAGTGCGTGGAGGGAGAGTGGAAAATCATTTAAGAAAACCACCCCCAGTTCACCCGAATAAGATTCAAGCCTGGATCTCCCCGTCCTCAACAGTCTAGCTCAACACTAAATTAGCGCGTTAGCTTACTAGGCCACCGAGGTAAATAACTACACTATTATGTAAAATCTGTACAAGTGGGAGCATAGGCTGTGATTCTAATATATATTAATTATTTTAAACAACATTTTGATATTTTAATAAAAAACCTGATATAATAATATTTATGAAATTACAATGCAGAATAAACTAAATGAAAATTTGTGTAGGCTATATGTGAAAATAATTAAGTAAATATGTGAATAACATTTAAAAACAGTATAGAATCGAAATGTGATCTAAAAAATATTATAATATTTAAAAAAACATTTCTAGTGCGTTACAAGAAATAATGTAGGACCTGTAGGTTTTATCACTTTCAATAAATATTAAATTAAGGAAACATTTAACATGATAAAAATAAAACATATAAAAATATATATTTTAGATGTTAAGGTTATATAAAAATGGTTTATTAAGAGATATGAGGTAGACAATATAGAATACAATTAAAAAATGGACGATGCTGGAAAATTAACGTGAAAGAAAATTGTAATACAGTTAGTTAAAATAAGAGAGAAAAGTATTCCATATATGATTTACTATCCCTTGTTCCTTGAATTTGGCATCTAATGTTGCCCGTTAATGTTAATTAGTTTTGATGCTCACATTAATTATCTTCAAGACTTCAGGAATTAGGGCGCACCAAATTACAAAATGGGTTTAAAACACAATGCAAATGCCGAAAAGGTGATTATAAATTTGGGATAGGCAAAAAAGAGTAGAATCTAATAAATAAAGATAGTAAATATATAATACAAAGAACATCTTGAATCATATATTGCTTTAGAGAAATTAGTCCTAGATATTGAAAGTAGTGGTCCGGGTTGTCGTGGTGCAAGTAAGGTATTGAAAAAGATAAATACATCTATGAAAGCATTTGTTTATTAGTATTTAAAATGATTGTATACTTATTTATAAAAATGGATGCGGTGAAAATAAATTGACACACTAGGAAGATGGAATAAGATTAAGTCTTTCTTGACTCTTTCCCGAACAGATCGTAAACACTATGAATGTTTGAGCTGGTTTGAAAGTTGGGTTTAATCCTAGAATTTCAGGGAAGAATATTTAATGTTTTAGCTAAGGATTGGGTTTTCAAAATGGTCAAAATATCATCCTTTGCTCACCCGTCTCATGTCAGAAATATTTATGCAAAATATTGACAGCAAAAAAATAATCAATCAACTCAAAGATTACATCTAAATAAAATTTTACCACCATTATGTAGATGATATTTTGACAATTTTGAAAACCAATTCATAATTAAAACATTAAGAAATCTTACCTGAAGCACTAATATTAAACCCAACCTTCAAACCTGACCAACCATCCATAGTGTTAGAGACCTGTTTGGGCCAGAGTAGAGAAGATTTTAATCTTACCAATGCCATCTTCCTAGTTTGTCAATTTCTTTTCTCCAACTCAATTTTTTTAAGAAAACATTTAATCACTTTTGACTATTAATAAACAAATACTATTATACATCTACGTATCTTTCGCAAGAACTCACCCCACAAAAACCCGCACCGATAATTTCATTATCAGTAACTAAGTTCTCAAAATCAATAGATGATTCAAGATGTTATTATTATTATATTTAGCACCGCGTCTTACTATCCGTTCGGGTTATACACTTTAAGTACTAATTACGCTAATGGATTAGGAATTGTGAAGGCTGAATTAGAGGAAGTGAGCCCGCATTTGTGTGGAGGGAGAGTGTAAAATCATTTAGGAAAAACCACCCCCAGTTCACCCGACCTAGATTCAAGCCTCGATCTCCCCGTCCTCAGCAGTCGAGCTCAACACGACAAGCGCGTTAGCCAACTACGCCACGGAGGTGGGTGATTCAAGATGTTCTTCGGTTTATATATATATATATCTTATTTCATGTCTAGATAAATATCTTACTATCTCTATTAATTATATTTGACTCATTTTGCTTATTCCAATTTTATAATCACCTGTTTGGCATTTGCATTGTGTTTGAAGCACCGTTTGTAATCTGGTGCGTTCTGATTCTTGAAATTCCGAAGATGATTACTGTGATCCTCAAAACTAGTAGACATTAACAGGGAACAATAGCTGACAAATACAGATAACAAGGGATTATAAATCTAATAAGGAATACAAGTTTATTTTGTTAGCATTAAACTTTATTACCCCTCTCTCTCTAACGTTAAATGTCAAGCATCATCCAACTTATAATTGTATTCTATATTGTCTACTTCATGTATTTTAATAAACAATTTTTATTTGACTATAACATATAACATTTCTAAAACGAAGTAAATTAATTTGTTTATTTTTTAGATGTTGTATTTTTATCATTTTACTAAGCAACATGTCTTAACACCCGTTCATGTTATATTATTATTAGCGTCTTACTACCCATTCGGGTTATACGCACTAACGCTAATGTGTAATGATAAGGTGATTGTGAGATGAAATGGAGGACCTACAGTTTAACGTGGAATCCGAACCACGGTGGAGACCTGACATTCCCCACATTCACAAGATATCTTGTCAGAGGTGAAGGAAGGGTTTGGTAATCAGATAAATCTGTGCCGGGACCGAGGATTGAACCCCGGCCCCCAGCACATAAGTCTGACACCTTACCCCTATACCGCCAGGTCACTTCATGTTATAAGCTTGTGTACTAATTACACTAGTTTTTTAGGGTTGAGGAAGGGTAAATTTATAGGAAGTGTACAAGCATTTTTCGTGATGTGAGGGGGAGAGTGGAAAACCATTTCGGAAAAACCCTCGGTACACCCAACTGAGATTCAAATATTGATCCCCCCGTCATCAACATGCTGGTCCACTGCGAGAGTAGCGTGTTAGACCACGTGGTCACCAGAGTGGGTATAAACCTGTTACATTTCTCCTTAATTCTGTATTTATTGTAAGGACACGAAACCTGCATATTATTTCTTGGCTCGTGCCAACAAAATTTTAAGACAATGTTAAAAATTTTCGTTACTTCAATATGCTTCTATTTTTACATGCTGTATACACATTTACTTAATTCTTTTCAATTAGATATACATTTTCACTTAGTTTATAATAAATTATATCTATTAATTAGTTGAAAATGTAGCGAAGTTATCATAGGATGTTGTCATAAATTATGAGTGATGAATGAACCTGAGAACGGAAATAAGATTCGTTAGTTAAGTGGTATGGCATTTCACGAAAAGTAAAGGTACCAGGGTTGAATTCTATTATCTAGATGCATTTTAAAAATACACTTAAATATTTAACAAACTAATGTCCATAAAACATTATAAATAAATATTCTAACCGACCATTAAATATAATAAAAATATATCATTGTGTAGTAATTTTGATTATGATTCACAAGTTTGTAAAAGTCACAACATGAAGAGCTTCTACTCACAAATATGATTAAAGAGATTTCACTAACAATTGATAAGTTATGTTTATTAAAAAAAATATAACTTAAATTAAATTAAATATGAAAAATTAAAATTAAAATATACAAATTTATATAAAAACTATTTATTTATAATCTTTATAATGTAACTAACATAATTTAATATTATAAAAATAGTATAAAATGTTATCTAGAGCCAATATAAACCAATGTTTTCATATTTCCATTCAAAATGTTTTAAATAGATTATTTCTAAGAATTACCGCATAAAATTAATTACCACTACAATTTGAGTGTTTGATCACATAATAACCCTTAAAATAATCTTTAAATTTAAAATCATACAAAATATCAAAACAAATATCATTTTTAAAGAATAAATTGTATTTGCTGACTTAACTTTATACAGTCAAATGCGTATACAATTTTAAGTTAAGTTCTAATATTGTGAAATAAAAATTGACAAAGAATCCGAATTTAAATACTAATTATCCATCAAAAAACTATTTTCAAATATAAATTATAGTCTGACACATTATCTCAGTTGGTAGCGTGTCTGTCTACTTAGCTAAGGGTCTTGGGTACTATTTCTGGCAAGGCGGAAAAATTTATCATTTATGAAAAATGTGTTTTTTCTTACACACTAATAAATACACGATCGAGGTTTGGATTTTGTGTCTGTTATAGATTTAAATTATATTATAGGTCATGTGCACGTTAAATACCTCGAATAAATGAAAGGGACTATTGCACATTCAAACATAATATTCTTTTTTTTAGCACCGCGTCTTACTACCCGTTCGGGTTATACGCTTTTAGGTACTAATTACTCTAATGGATTAGGAATTGGGAAGGTTGAATCAGAGGAAGTGAACCAGCATTTGCGTGGAGGTAGAGTGGAAAACCATTTAGGAAAAACCACCCCCAGTTCACCCGACCAAGATTCGAACCTCGATCTCCCCGTCCTCAGCAGTTTAGCTCAACACGACAAGCGCGTTTGCCAACTACGCCACCGAGGCGGGTCATAATATTCTTTAACTTGTAAAATCACACCTGGAAGCGTGAATATACCCCGGGACCTTTTTCTTAGTACGCTTATGCTCTTTTCACCAAGATATCATTTTTAGATTTAAGGAATAGGATATCTAGAAAATATCATAACCTTAATTAAAAACAATAGCTTCGTTATTTATTCCATGATGATATATGCATATTTGTAAAATTAGTGTATTTGTACATTTGGTAGATTAAAGTCATCCCAAGTTGAATGGGGCTGCTTAAACTGATATCTCATGTACTATTTGATCAGTCATATGTAGCTGATGAATTTGGCATGTCCATCACAGACTGTGCCTTAAAATATGAATGAAAGATGACCCTAAGAACGGGATTATCCCCCTGAATGACTCAGTGGTTGTGGTATTGGCGTAATATGCCAAATATTGCGGGTTTAATTTCTGTGTCCTGGTGTCATTTTTATATTTAAACAATACCAACCATATATAATGTAAGGGATTGTATAATTGATTGGATGATTTGAAATACTTAGGTAAATTCAATATCAGTTCCAATTCTGATTATTAGATTTAAAATTTATAAAACAAACATTATTATTATTATTATTATTATTATTATTATTATTAGCACCGCGTCTTACTACCCGTTCGGGTTATACGCACTAGGAGGCCTGGCATTCCCCACATTCACAAGATGTCTTGTCAGAGGTGAAGGAAGGGTTTGGTAATCAGATAAATCTATGCCAGTACCAAGGATTGAACCTCGGCCGCCAGCACAAAAGTCTGACCCCTTACCCCTAGACCGCCAGGTCACCTACATATATATGAAACAAACAAATGGTTTTTAATATTATATTGCAGTTATAGGTAAGTATGCAATTCAACTTTAGAAACTAAAATCATATAGTTTTTATATATATATATATATATAAAATCATATAGTTTTTATATATATATATATATATATGTATATCAACTATGTGATTTTTAGTTCATATTTATGTATGTATATACATACACATATACATATAGGCTATTTATAGTCATACGAATATACATACACATATACATATAGGCTATTTATAGTCATACGATTATACATACACATATACATATAGACTATTTATACACATACGAATATACACACACATACAGAGAGATGTATGCATCCATACATACATATATGTTTATATATACAACTAGATATATAAATATGCTTATATATAATTATATATATATATACACGTATTTTCAAAAATATCATATTGTAAGTTGTATTTATGAGCTTTAAATTTTATAAAGTTAATTTGAAAATTATATTCTGACAAATTCAGAAACAATATAGAACTTCAGTTTCTCAAAAAGTTATATATTTGTCAAACCAGGTGACAGTATGATCACTGCTACTTACAATGTAAATCTGATGACAATAATCAAAGATAAGTTTATTAATTTTTAAAAATAATTAGGAGATGAAGTTGATTCTTCTAATACCTAAAACATTCATAAATTAAATATTTTACATGAGAAATAAGCGCCTATGTACTGATAATATTAAACATAAACCTAGAATTTTATATATTTCCCAAAAAATTATAATCTAATTTAACAGAGCAAAAAATTAACCAATTCCAATGAAAAAAACACAAATATAAACCTTTCAGAACTATGTTATTAATTATGTTTATGTAGGTGACCTGGCGGTTTAGGGGTAAGGTGTCAGACTTCTATGCTGGCGGCCGGGGTTCAATCCTCGGTCCCGGCATAGATTTATCTGATTACCAAACCCTTCCTTCACCTCTGACAAGACATCTTGTGAATGTGGGGAATGCCAGGCCTCCACTGTGGCTCGGATTCCACGTTAAACTGTAGGTCCTCCATTTCATCTCACAATCACCCTACCATTACACATTAGCGTAAGTGCGTATAACCCGAACGGGTAGTAAGACGCGGTGCTAATAATATTAATAATAATAATAATCCAAGTTTCAGATCCGAAGATGGAAGATTCGGATTCGTAAAAGCCGGATTTGACCCATCTCTAGTTCATATAAAATTAATCCTGGACCATTTAGGTCAATAGCACCTGGGACACGCGGTGATGCTATCCAGCGCTCCAGACTGGCGCACCNTAATTACGTTTATTAATCTACTGTTTAAAATATAGCACGTTTACAAGTTTAAATTTCGTTTTTATAGATTTTTCTCTGTTTTAATATAGACTGACTGCTTTTTATTTTCATTTACAAGGGTTTTAAAATGGGCAGTGTTACTACTTTCCATTTCCACCGAGATCTAAATTGATGTGTATGCATGAATCGTATCAAAGGCTAGCGATAAAAATTGTAGAGAATCTGTAGTTGCCACGTGGTGGTACAAACAATATTGGTATATGAGCTTATAGATTGGTCAATGTGGATCGATATTTACATTGACAATAAAGAGGAAGTCTTCCGATCATTCACCTACAATATTTCTGAATCATATTCTGTACAGAGGTTGAATGATTAGACCCATATTTGGTATATATTTTACGTTTTGCTACTGGAGGCCAAGTCGACTATTTTTTTTTTAGATATAATTTGCCAACTTCCAAGTATTTACAAGATGTTTTATTCATTAGATATATAGTATAAAATTAAAAAAAAACATAATTGAACTTTTTTGAAAAATAAATATTCAAATATTTAAATTTATAAACCCTCGAGCAACTACATTTTGATTTAAATTATAAACAAAACCTATATTCGTTATTTTGGTACAATTATTTGATGATTTTAATTATAAGTATAACTTTAGATTAACTCTATAAATATATAATAATATGTTAGGTTAAATTATTTTCCCATAGTTTTACTTAAATTCTTAACAGTCTCTATATATCATTACCTTAGTTTTGGATATTTGAATCGAATTTTAAAAATTATTTAAATTATATTTTAAGCTCTTTGTTGGTATCTATTTAGTATATGTTAAGAATGGTACAAAAAAAAAGGTGATTAATTTTATTTTATACAGTATATTGTCGTGCTTCTCAAAAATATAAGTATTTAGGAAGATATTTTCATTAAAGTGTGGCAATATTGCGCAGAATGAGTCATCAGACCTGCATCGGTCAACCACGCGTACCAAATCGTGAGTCTCGTCTCGTCTGGTTTGCCATTGTTTAGAGGCTGTGGATTGAAACCTAGCAGATATTTCTAAGTGAGCTTTCCTCATTTAATTCAAACTTACTTTCAACGTAAATACAAATACACTCGCTTTAAATTATTCCTTTCACATTACTATTCAAAAGATGATTGATTATATGCGTAGAGCCCACATGAGTGGCAAGCATTGAAACACTAAAAAGAAGAGTTTTATCATGATTTTTTTCTTGCAAGAGAAATATGTAGACCTATTTTATTGGCTTTAAAAATAGTGCGAACAGATTTTAAAAATCAAACAGATTAAGAGGCTTATTTTAAAGTTAAATTGATTAATGCGCAATTTGTTTATCATAACATTTTATTGAAGTATTACTGGATTATTGTACCTTCCAAAATATGGACTAATGTTTGAGGCGATAATTTCAGTCGGTGCTGGAATAAACGCGTTAATCTATTCTTATGAGGATCATTTAAGCATTGGGCCTAGATGCTGAAGTTTGCAGTACCTCCTAAAATAGCTATAAAAATATTTAAAGGGGTCATTAACCCAGGTATTTTTATACGTTTAAGAAGTTTTATCAGTCAAAATCTGTTTTAATCATTTTAAATATACTTATTGTCAATTCTTTAAATTAATCTCAAATCATGATGTATACATAAAAAAATTAACCATACTTTTACAATTTTGTCATTCAAATTTTAGTTTAGAAACTAGAGGTTAGATTAATTTAGCAACATTTTAATTCTTACAATGTATTTTTTTGCACGACGTCTCAGTAACCGATAGGGTTGTACGCATGTATTATTTGAGCTAGTTTAATAACGATGAGGAAAGTGAAATGTTAGTGGAAATTTAATAGAATTTACACGAAGAATAGGAAAACATTTAGAAAAATCACCCTCATCATCCCCACTAGGATCAAAACCTTAATAATACAGAAACATGATAGTGACGCGTTAGACCATTCGACAACCCATGCGGGTAATAGATTATTAATAGTTAATCAGTCTAGTTAATTTTCACATTTGTTTTAGGTCCACAATTAATGTATTATTATTAATTCAATTATTCTATGGAAAAGATGTTTCATTAAATTTTGAAAGGTTATTAAACTTATTTAAAAGCGTATAAACTAAACGGTAGTAAGACGCGGTGCTAAAGTCTTAGATAAATACAACTAAATTTGATTAAATCAACAAATAAATAAACCAATTATCTTTTTAAAAAAATCCTTTTTAAGTACGGTATTTATATAGTATTCCCGTAATATACAGCACATATAATGTACAAAATAAAAAATAAAATAGGCCTACTTGGCAATGAAATTTCGAGTTCATAATGCCATAGCTAAGGAAAGTAAAATATATCAGATATGCTAACACATGCTTTTATGTATCGAGGATTTTTAAACTAAATTATTACTAATCGTTATTAATACATACCAAATATATTCATAAATGTCCTAGAATTTCCAATATTTTACAAAAAAGCTTCATAGATCTATAAAATCGTACTATGTTAAGTCAACACTCACATATTTAAAAAATAAATGGATCAATTTATCCTCTGATATTAATATAAGGCATAGGGTAAAAAAATCACTAAAACTGTAAATTAACTATAGGCGGTTTGTAATATTAAACGGAAAATTTTAACTTTAGCCAACCTTCACGAATTTGAAGGTTTAAACTTTAGGCAAAAAATAAATAAATAAGATGGTTCAATTTAAAAGAATTAACGTCCAAACATAATATTATGATTAAATACAGCCCGTAGCTTAGTGTTTTAAATTTCATTGAGTTGCCCATACTGTGTTGCGCATATTTTATCTCGTTGAATTCCGATCGATATGTTCCAGGTAATGTTTAACTGTGAACAGAACTTCATGAGAAAAGAGAAAAGTTGTCTTACTGCATTCACTATTAATGAAACACTTTGGATATAATATTTAGACTAATATTTTTTTGTACGATATTAGTTCGTCTTGGATATACAGTATGTGAATTTGGTGTGTTTTCATGATGATTATTAGTGATTTTGTTGAATAAACGTCAAAAGTAATAGCGTAATATCGCCAAAGTTTAGCAGATAAATCATTAACCAAGCCGATCAAGGACTTTGTATCAACTCAATCATTTGGTATTTCTTCTATATGTTTGTTTGTTCCACGATTACTATCAAAGGCATGGACCAATTTTAGTATGATTGGCAGGGTTTTATGTATGTATGTATGTATGTATGTATAGTTATTATTATTAGCACCGAGTCTTACTACCCGTTCGGGTTATACGCACTTACGCTAATGTGTAATGGTAGGGTGATTGTAGAGATAAAATGGAGAACCTACAGTTTAACGTGGTATCCGAACTACGGTGGAGACCTGGCATATGTATAGTTGTTTTAATTAATTTGACATATGTTAGATTGACATAAATTACAATATATATATTATATTATATATTATTAGCACGGCATCTTACTACCCGTTCGGGTTATAAGCTTTAAGTACTAATTACTCTAATGGATTAGGAATTGGGAAGGTATAATTAGAGGAAGTGAACCCGCATTTGCGTGGAGGGAGAGTGGAAAACCATTAAGGAACACCNAACCCGCATTTGCGTGGAGGGAGAGTGGAAAACCATTTAGGAAAAACCACCCCCAGTTCACCCGACCGATATTCGAACCTCGATCTCCCCGTCCTCAGCAGTCGAGCTCAACATGACTAGCACGTTAGCTAACTACGCCACTGAGGCGGGTCATATATTACAAGTCTAACGTCTTAAACCACGTGAGAAAACTTATTCTTTATATTATTATTATTATTATTATTATTATTATTATAGCACAGAGTCTCACTACCTGTTCAGGCTATATCCGTATGTCCTAATTATTTTAATATGTTAAAGACGAGGAAAGCAAAATTCATAGGAAGTGTACCAGCATTTTCGTAGAAGTAGAATAGAATAATTTTGGAAATACCTCCCTCAGTACGCCCGACCAGGTTTCAAACAATGATCTTTCTGTCGTCAGTAGTCAAACTTATTACGAAAAAAACGTCTTAGGGCTTAGAACGTGTGGCCACCGAAGCAGGTTATTATATACTAGTAATTATAGTTTACGATTGAATACAGTATTCATTTGTTTTCTGTATAGCTTGATCACCAAAGTAAAATACAAACTCGAAATCCAAAGATAAATTAATCAAGATAATATAATTTAAAGTCCAAGGAGAAAACTTAAAATCATTATAACGATAAATTTATGAGAGGAGTGATATCAACTCTTCATTGAAATACTACATTTGTGTTATTTGATATTATTTCTCCAGTAATTTAGGTGTGTGTTCATAAATATAATGACATTAACTGAAGTTGGGCGTGATAATACTTAAAGAGATTCTGAAAATGATACATTCTTCAAGATATCCAATGTAAATTTACTATAACAAAAAATAACAAAAATTTATATTTTACCTAGTAATAATAATTTCAACTTTTAAATCATAATTGAGGTGACCTGGTGGTCTAGGGGTAAGGTGTCAGACTTCTGTGCTGGCGTCCGGGGTACAATCCTCGGTCCCGGCACAGATTTATCTGATTACCAAACCCTTCCTTCACCTCTGACAAGACATCTTGTGAATGTGTGGAATGCCAGGCCTCCACCGTGGTTCGGATTCCAAGATAAACTGTGGGTCCTTCATTTCATCCCACAATCACCCTACCATTACACATTAGCGTAAGTGCGTATAACCCGAACGGGTAGTAACACGCGGTGCTAATAATAATAATAACTTTCAATTTTTTTTGAGATAATTTACCATTTGAAATAAACTAAGTTATAAATATAAAATATAGTAAATATTATTAAATATAACAACTTATTTTATTTCATTTGGAGTTAGATATACATTCCTGTATTTCTAAGAGTGCCTTAAAGTCTTTAAAAAACACAAGTTCTACTTGTGAAGTGCCCTTAAGAAATTTGAAGGTTTTTCTTACTTTAATTATTTAAAAATCATTTATATTAATTAATAATAGCTTCAAATTAATATATATTGTATTGGTTTGAAAATAAAAGTCTAGAGAAGTTTCAAATTAAAGTAAATAAACATTATACATATATATATATATATTATTTAAAATTTAAATAATACATATATATATATATTATTTAAAATTTAAATAAGTTTCATTGGTTGATTTAATTTTGTTCAGTTGAATACCAAAACAAACATATTAGATATTTGGACTTAAAGGTCCAATCTCGATTTCTTGTGCAATCCCCTTTATATACCAACAGACCTTGCGAACAGAATGGGATGCAAGCGATGTTATTTTAGTGAGGCACCAGACACAAGCAGAATATAAAGAGCAGCGATCTGTGTCAAAACTTTTCCTCGCATCTAGCTTTCAATAGGAATATATGTGCTTGAATCAAATAAGAGACAGCGCTAGTTACTAAATGCGAAAAAATTGACGATACATAAACTACAAATCCAAATAAAATATATAATGAATAATAAAATTAATAATAATATTAATAATTGGATTTATATATTTGCTGTATGAGTTGAACATGAAAATAACAAAATAATGACGTTGCCTACTATATATCCAAACGTTCTATGTGTTTCATATATTTTATAATTTTGTTTTAAACAGAACTTTGAAGAAAGCTCTAATAAAACAATTATTTGTGTCAATTGAATTAATTCAGTGTATGCAAGTGGTCCAAGGAATCCAAGGAATGTAAGTGGGGTAACTTTGACTTATATTATCAAAAGCAGATATAAGATGCTCTGTTTACTATCGGCTTGTCTAAATACAAACCCATTAGATAATGTTTAAGTTTGATCATTAATACTTGACCAACTCCTTATGAACCGCTTCGGTGGCCACATGGTCTAACGTGCTACTCTAGTAATATACTATATTGCCGATGGGGTTCGAATCTTGATCGGGTTTACCGAGGGTGTTTTATCCAGAAAAGTACTCTATTCTACCTCACCGCTAATGCGGGTACGCTTCCTTTAAATATAGGATTCTTAATCCCTAGTACCACTGGCATTGTTAGTACATAGGCGTATAACCTGAAAGGGTTGTATTATTATTATTATCATTATTATTATTAGCACCGCGTCTTACTACCCGTTCGGGTTATACGCACGCTAATGTGTAATGGTAGAGTGATTGTGAGATGTAATGGAGGACCTACAGTTTAACGTGGAATCCGAACCACGGTGGAGGCCTGGCATTCCCCACATTCACAATATGTCTTGTCAGAGGTGAAGGAAGGGTTTGGTAATCAGATAAATCTGTACCAGGACCGAGGATTGAACCCCGGCTGCCAGCACAGAAGTCTGACACCTTACCCCTAAACCGCCAGGTACCTGAAAGGGTTGTAAAACGCAGTGCTAAGGAAAAAAAAATCTCGTTAGGTAACGCTTCTGATCCATCCAGCTCCCCAGGTATGTTTAAGAACGTGTCTTTTCCAACAGATATTACCTAATGTGGGTAGTTTAAAAAGCTCGGAATTAGACTTTGATGTATACAACTTTATTAAAAAAATTATAATTTACACAAATACAGTCATCTTGCCAAATCTTAAATATAAAAAAAATTGAAAAAAATATTAGTTAAAATGAAGTAAATATTAAACTGGTCTCAATTTCAGTGTGTTCAAATGAAGAAAGCAGAGTAACACAGATGTGTTTTCTGATTTAAGCGTAGTTTTGTATTTTATTTCCCGGATAATATTTGCCATGACATGAGCTCCTTAGTGTTCTCTCCATTTTACCAGACTTTAATCTTCAACACACTTTATCTACGGACCCGCCTCGGTGGCGTAGTTGGCTAACGCGCTTGTCATGTTGAGCTCGACTGCTGAGGACGGGGAGATCGAGGTTCGAAATCTCGGTCTGGTGAACAGGGGATGGTTTTTCCTCAATGGTTTTCCACTCTCCCTCCACGCAAATGCGAGTTCACTTCCTCTAATTCAACCTTCCCAATCCCTAATCCATTATCGTAATTAGTACTTAAAGCGTATAACCCGAACGGGTAGTAAGACGCGGTGCTAAATATTATTATTTTATCTACGGGCTTTCAAGAAATACTTGCGCACAAGCAACGTGTATAGGGGAGAAGAGGAGAGACCAAACATTTTAAACCACTTCTAATCAATTTTTTCCTCCCACTGTAATTACATACTTTAATCCAATACCTTCTTATTCTTTAAAAATAAAACCGCATTTTTGTGATAACCAGACTCACCTTTCAAATATTATCTTACCGCCTTTTGGATCTCCTTGTTTTACTAAGTAAAAACCCTAATTATGTCATAGCAAGATCGATACATGTTTTATGTACCTCACTGGAAGATTTTAAAAATGTACATTATCACACATTATAATAATAATATTAATATAATATTTAACACTGCGTCTTACTACCCGTTCGGTTTATACGCTTTAAGTACTAATTACGCTAATGGATTAGTAATTGGTAAGGTTGAATTAGAGGAAGTGAACCTGCATTTGCGTGGAGGGAGAGTGAAAAACCATTTAGGAAAAACCACTCCTAGTTCCTAGTTCACCCGACCAAGACTCGAACCTCGATCTCCCCGTCCTCAGAAATCGAGCTCAACACGACAAGCGCGTTAGCCAACTACGCCACCGAGGCGGGTCACACATTATAAAAATGGTTTATTGATTACATACCTTAATACTTAGCACCGCGTCTTACTGCCCGTCAGGGTTATACGCCTATGTACTATTTGCGACAGTGGGTTAGGAAATGGGAAGGCTGAATAGAGAGGAAGCGGACCCGCTTTTGCGTGGAGGGAGAGTGGAAGACCATTTAGGAAAACCACCCACAGTTCATTCGAGCGATATTCGAACCTCAACCTCCCCATCCTCATTAGTCCAGCTCAACACGAAACTAGCGCATTAGCTAACTACACCACCGAGTTGGGTGTTTATTATATGATTGAAAGAGCTTGCCGTAAATACTATGTCCTAGCATCCAACTATAAAAAAAAAATTTATATTATCTAGAAATATTAGTTAAAATAAGTTAAGGCTAAATAAAGACAAACAAATATTGTCTATTTTCATCTATAAAATGTGTAACTATGTATAGCTTACTGACGTACTTACTTCTTAGCATTGAGAATTTTAACGTTCATACCCACTTGCAAAAGGACGCCACTAACCCTTATTTAGCTAGTATAGTCACACCACATAATGACATCCTTTAGTTTTATCAAGTTCACCTAATTACACCCTATCTCTCTCGAGTGAATTTCTATGCTATCCTCCCATTAGCATCTAGGTCGTCTCACATTCCTCTTCACAATAATTTGGCTGTCAATACCTTGCACGCGGTTCTAGTTTATTTCATTCGCACTGCATGCCCTGTGACATGCGAGATCTTACTATCCTTACAGTGTCTAGTGTTGATTATTAGGTGTGTAACTCATGATTATGCAACCTTCTTCACTCTTCATTATCTTCATCCATTTTTGGGACAAACAATATATTCCTAGCTACTTTTTTTGTTTTGAACACCATGAATTTTTTTCTTATTATATAAAGTAAGAGACCATGTTTAACAACCATGAAGTTGCTTTTGGATTATCATGAATGTTTGAAATAATCAGAGTTCTGACTGTAATCCGCTGCAAATTCCAGACATAATTTTTGTGTATAACGTCAAATATTCTTAGAACAACTGATTTGTGTTTGCATAACGTTAATAATTATAGCTATAAATAAAATTATATTTTGAATCCACATTTTAAATAAAAATAAATTGATGCTTAACTAAATCATCTATTAGAACCTTCACAAGCCCTTAAATTACTCTGAACTAAAGCAATCTTATTTAGCATAGTTCCACTATAGCATAGCTTAGAGGAGAAGGCCATATGACACTTCTTCAATATAAGACTGCTATTTTCCAGGATAAATGGAATGTAGCTATAGCTTGATTAAATCCATATAATTGATATACCCATCAAGAAAGTGCTAAATGCTTGAAGAATATATTCCCAACATAATCAAAAGCTTTATTTACATTAGTTTAAATTTCTCAAATTATAATTTATAAATTAATACGTTATATATGAACAAATTAAAAAATAGTCAAATAATGTTTTGTTATGAAAATCACATTTATTTAAATTTTTATTCTTCCAGAATTATAAATAATGTTGCATTGTTGTATTAAAGTTTACTTACATGCTTTTGAAAAGTTAACTTTCTTTATGTTAAGCCTCTGTTTCCTTAAGGACATTTTAACTAGAATACCAATATTATACAAAATATCATGACCTTGTTTAATCTCAATGACAATATTTGTGGATTAATATAATAATTCTAAATAATATAACCTTTTTTAAAAGTATCCTAACGTCACATCATTGAAGTTAACCAAGCTTATTTATGGCAAACCTTACGTTATCTGATCTATCATTGGGTGGATTTAGTACACTTTACTTAACTCGGTATAAGCTAGCTATGCCAAACTTATGATAACATAATCTGTTTATAGTTTTAAGATTTTTAATAGGCATACCAGTAAATCAAATTATATTTTCCTTAATAAAGTTAAAGTTTATATATATAT